>JABFQC010001695.1:0-18318 GCA_022817085.1 Psilanteris sp. ZL-2020
GGTATAGACAGATTATGTATTTGGAGTTTTTCTAGGAAAAATTAGTAATACCATCAGATCCAGTTCTACTCTTATTTTTCAAGGAAGCAAGAGCATTAAAAGTTTGAGATATAAAATTTCAAAGTTCTATTGAACCATAATGGGAAGGTATCACGTGAACCAATATTTCTTCTAGAAACAAATTTATCAATTCTGGAATAATTAATATCATAAAAATAAATAAGACAGTTATCAATATTAGGCTCTGAAAAAAGTAGGGTTCAATCAGTATTTCAGTATTAAAGTAGGGTTCAGTCAGTAGAATACAATCAAACACATCAATTAGGGAACTATGATACTGTAATAGGGGCAGAATTTTCTGTTCTATGTAACATGGCTATGTACATGTAATGTTGTGAGCCAATAAAAATTTTACAATCTAGGATTTTCTGTCAGCTTGACAGACATCTACTGTACACCCCATTTTTAAATCGAGTGACAAAAATGATCTATCTAATTATAGACCTGTTGCCATCATTGATACTCTTTCCAAACCATTTGAGAAGATTGTGACTCATGAGATCCGTCCATTTATCAAACAACATCTCTCTGATGCTCAACATGGCTTCAGACGTTATAGATCCACAACATCTAATCTGGTCTATTTTAATAGATATCTTTTTATTCACATGAACAAAAATAAACAGGTCGATGTTGTGTATACAGATCTCTCAAAAGCATTTGACAAGGTTAATCATAAAAAACTTTTACATAAATTGACTAATTTAAGTTTTAATGATTATTTTATTAATTAGATTGGATCTTACTTGAGTAATTTAAGTCCACTACTATTTAATGTCTTCATTACTAATCTCCCAGATATTGTTTCTTTCTGCGAGGTGTTGATCTGTGCTGACGATGTTAAACTCTTTCATGCAATTAATGATCCTGATGATGTCTATGAAATTCAGAACGATCTCAACTATTTCTCAAATTGGTGTATAACCAACAAATTGAAAATTAATGTTGACAAATGTAAAGTGATGAACTTCACCAGAATGAAATCTATTGTCAATTTCGATTATAACATTGATGGTGATGTATTATCTAGAGTTCAAATTATGCGAGGCTTTGGCATTTTGTATTCTTCAAACGGATCTTTCAATAAACATATTCCACAGGACATTGATATTTATTGCAAGATGTGACAATTACTTTCGTAATCCCTTTACATATAGAAAGTTATACATCTCGCTGGTTAGACCCTTTCTCCAATACTCTTCAGTAGTATGGTCTCCCTATACTAAATGTAACATCTTAGCCGTTGAAAGAGTACAACGTAAATTCTTGCGAGAAATGCGTTTAAAATCGGATTACCTAGCCACGATTATGTTTATAATCTTTCTGATACCCGTATTATATGAAACATATAAACTTTGGAGTCTAAACAATAAATTACCTCTACCCAATCCTAGAATTTTATTTATGTCAAACAAAAAAAACATGCGAAAACCTCGTATCTTCGACACCTTACGATACCTATCAAACTTATGTTACAACGACTCAGTAGAGACTTGTGAGAGTTGCAAACAATTGTTTACCAAACGTTGAAATATCTGTTATGTTACAAGTGAAATTTTATGAGTTTGTAAAAGAATTATCTCACAAACTATATAGTTATAGTTATGAATGATTCAATCTAGTATATTTTATTAATTTAATTTATTTCTCATCTGGTAATGTCTATTTATTATATGATTGAAAGATTACTGAGCAAATCAACATCTATATATAGGAGTTTTACTATTACAACTAATATTGTATTTAATCAGTTATTTTTACTTATATTTTATTTATCTGCGTTTATTTAGTATTATTATTTATACATTTTATGTAAGGGTGATTCCCGTCAATTTAATAAAATTATTATTATTATATATGTTTTATACATAATTTTGTTACATTATATTGTTATATTTATATTGATATTGAATTTTAATAATTTATAAATTAATATTAAATTTATATTACCAAAAGTCCAGCCTTAAAAAAGAATTAAAAAATCTTGATATTAATTCTAAAATATTGAAATTCTTTTCGTCCTCATTTCCTTCAATTAATGAATATACACTTATATTAGATTCAACTGAAATTACTTCCATTTCACTGTTTATAATTTTTTTACTGATTCTTCTTATAAATTACAAATCAAGTTAACTTTTATTCGTTATAATTAATTTATTTCATAAATATAGACTTTTATTTCAACTCACTGTATTATATTAACAGAAGATTATTTGACTTTGAAACATTACTTTAAAAAAGATATATTATTTTAAGTGATTCTAGAAAAATGATTTCTAATTTAAATGTTTGTGTATATTATACAATTTATATATATATAAATCTAGATTATTAAGAACTTTATTTTAATTATTAAAATATTTTATTATTACTGTACAATGTGAAGTGTAATGTCTTTTTAATTATCATTGTATTAAAGTTTGGTTAATCTTTTAAATATAACTTGACATATGTCATTTATTGTTTATACTCAAGATAAACGTCAACAACTTTCATTGAGGTTAACATCAAATAAATATTTTTGTTAAAAGACAATATTAAATTAAATATAACAATAGTATTAGTATTAATTTAAGTGAAATGATTACAAGTTTATATTTAACAGTCATAATAAGATTACTTTTTATAATCAGCGAGAAAGAATCCGTCTGTAGCCAATTCCGCTTCTCCGGTGTTTGATAGTTTATCATTACTATAAGAGCCTCCATTGCTCGGCAATGAATTTGCTGCAGCGTTTAACATTATAATTACACTAATGCAAATTTCTATACCTAAACAGCTGTTTAAATGTTTTACTTAGTCAATATATTTTGCCGTTACCATTAAGTTAACAGCGTTAATCGCGTTAACGCAATCGGAAAAACTCGAATGTCAATGGCCATAAAATAAATATAGAAATAAACTTTCTTCACCATAAAATATAATATTTTCTTCATATAAATTAGTTATATAATTATATTATATTTTTAATTATTTATAAATTATGTAAATATTATTTATTAAATTAAATGTTCCAATATTATTGATTATATCGACTATGTCATATAAATTATTAAAATCTGGCTAAAACAATCTATCTATCTTCTTTAATACATAAAGATTAACAGTAATAGATATATTGTTCAAGAAATTGTAATTTACAAAACATTAATTTTTGTCTTTTATTATCTCATAAGACAGAATGAGTAAAATACACTTTTAAGGGTTTTGTCAAACATGGCTTCCTACATAGATGGCGTTATATGTTGGCGTCTATCAGGCAACAATGCACGCTTTGATCTTTAAGTTAGCCATTGTTGTGTAAACTTTCGCTTAGCTGACTAGCTGTCAGTGTGTCAGTACTGAACGTGGTTTTGATGTGTAAACAACTATCGTAAAGTTATCACATTAAATTTAAATAGTATCAATTATAATTTTAACATATTACAAAAATGCAAAGTGACAGCAAAAACACTATGCTGGCGATTCTCCAGCTTCTTCGACGATATAATTTAAAGGTTAGTAATACCTGGAATCGTTAGATATTATTATTAAATAAATTTAAGCATATATTTGGTAAATTTCTCGATGTTATTATACAGTAAACTACATAAAATAAAATAACTATATAAAACTTGAAAAGTTAATTCACATTTTTATAATTTTTATAAAGTTTAAGTACATTTATTTCATTTTTTATTAATATTTACTATCAGAAATAATATTATTTTATTTACTTTTATAGTTGAAAATATATATCTAATAACTGTTCATGATATGTCTATACATTTATGGAATTTTTTTATTATGTAGAAAAAAATATAAAACTTGGTTATTTCTATTTCTTTGATATAAAGGAATATGTTTTAATGTATATGTGTAGAGAACAAATTTTGTTTATTCTTTTTTGAAATGATTATTACGAATTTAATTTTTATTTTTGTTATTATAGTTTTGTTAATGTAACTGTTTTAATTCTGATATCCTGATATTTTAAAAAAATGTTTTCTAATAAGTTATAATTCAAATGAATCTTTTAACCAACATATCAGACGTATATTCGCTAGAGCATCTCGATCCTGGGACTGATTGACAGAAATAGTATTGTTTTTGTAAATCCTGATAACTTCTAAATCCTTTACTTTTCTTTAGTTTGGTATATAATTAAATACGTTATTGTAGTTTGGTCACTTTAGACAGATTGCAATATTAAACTGCTGAAAGGTATCCAACATAGATTTGCGGGATGGTATTTTTACAGATTAAATAAACCTATAAATAGCAATATTCATCAATTTGAATCTTATACAGCTCAAATGGAAATTAGTTCCCTTATTGAGAGAAGAAGAGTCAGTGATTTGTGTTTTCTGTATATGTTGGTGCAGAAGTTTGCAATTCTTTCAGACCTAAATGCTATTATTCAATATACAACTAATGTCAAAAATCTCCGCAAAAACCTATTTTCTGTACTGTACCTTATCAAACTAATTCGTTATTTAATGGTTCTATCGAGATATTTATTAGACTCTTTAATTGTCTCTCTTTTGATTATGAATTATTGAACGAAACTTCATCAGATAACTTTTTGAGATGAGTGAAAGCTAAGTCAAGTTTATTAAATTGATAATCTATTGTTCATCAAGAATCAATTATAACACTCAATATATTCGAGTGGAGATGGTTTGCAGTTTTTTTAAACTGCTATATTTTTATATCTATTTTTATATAAATATTTTTCATTTTGTATACAATTTAATTATATAATAACTAAACCTGTTATTTTATATTATATATATATATATATATATATGAAGATCATACGTTAGAATACAAATTTTTATATTTATATTGCATTAAGAATATATTTGATCAAAGA
Source organism: Psilanteris sp. ZL-2020 (assembly GCA_022817085.1). Taxonomy (NCBI): domain Eukaryota; kingdom Metazoa; phylum Arthropoda; class Insecta; order Hymenoptera; family Scelionidae; genus Psilanteris; species Psilanteris sp. ZL-2020. The sequence goes on from JABFQC010001695.1 coordinate 4,919, forward strand.
ATGCAATTATAAAATAATTTGATATTGATTTTATATTTAAGTTATACTAGTATTAGTTAACAATATATGAATTGATATTTTTTATATATAATACAAATACAATTTTATAATGCATTAAAATATATGACTACATAGTTACATATTATATTTTTAATATTTTAATTTCTTATTTACAGGGAACTGAAGAATTATTTCGAAAAGAAGCAAATTTAACTGATGCTTGTTTTGAAGAGGGTTTAAATAATGATTCAGAAGTAAGCAGCGTATTGTCTGCTTATAAAAGCGAAGGAGATCCTGCACTTTATGAGAAGTGTTATAGTGAATTGAAAAAATTTGTTGAGAGTTCATTAGATATATACAAAGTAAGCATTTATATTATATATATAAAAATATATTTTCTTGATTTCATTATAAAAGGTTACTCATCTAAAGTATATTTCAACTTGAAAAATAAATCGATATAATATACTATTTTATGTTATATATTTAATTTATACAAAATATTATAATAATATTTATGTTTAGCATGAATTAGGTACAATATTGTATCCAGTGTTAGTACACATGTATTTAGAACTTGTTTATAATAATCATTCAAATGAAGCAAAACAGTTTATGGAAAAATACAGTCAAAATTTAGAACAATATTACCAAAATGACTTAAAAAGATTATCAAATGTAACCAAACGCGAACAAATGGATGATAATGAATTAATAGCAACATTTAAGTAAGTAATATTTATTATCTAGAATATTATGGCTACAAAAATTTAAAAACTCTATTCTTTAATGAACTTTATTTTAAAATTCTTAATACAAAATATAATTATTTCAGATCAAATCAGTTTATAATAAGAATGTCTAGGGACACGTTATCCATGTTAAAAAGATATTTACAAGAAAAAAAACAAAGTATTTTATTAAATATTGTGCAAGAACATTTATATTTTGATATGTATGAAGGTGTTGCTAGAAATAAAGAACAAATAGAAGCAACGTCTGGGGCAACTGTTGGAGAAGCAACAAGACAAGGTTTTATTATATAATTGGCTAAATTATATGTTTAATAATTTTATTTAATTACATTATTTATATATATAAATATTTTAATATATTTGTCTAGATAATAAAGTTAAAGTCCTTTATGGGCTATTAAAAGAGCCTGATTTACAAATACCAACAAATGAGGAAGAAGAAGAAGATAATGCTGGAGGTGATGTAGATAAACCAAAGAAGAAGAAACCAAAAAAAGATCCATTATTATCAAAAAAAACTAAAACAGATCCAAATGCTCCATCACCTGGAAGAATACCTTTACCAAATTTGTATGTTTAAATAATATTTGATGAATATATTGATTCTTATTATATAATGAAAAATGAAAAATTGTCTATTTTTTTAATTTTCAGAAAAGACGCTGATAAAGTTGAAAAAATAAAAGCATTACGTGAGTCAGTAAAAAAAGTTTCCTTAAGCGCAGAAAATTTACCATCAATATGCTTTTATACACTCTTAAATACAGCTCATAGGTAATTAGATATACACAAATTATAAAAATATATAAATATATATTTTAATAACATTTTCAATAAAACAATACATTTAAAATTTTAGTATAACTTCAGCTGAAATTGCCGAAGACTCCAGTTTATTAGCTGTCGGGTTTAGTGATTCTTCTATTAAAGTATGGAGTTTAGTTCCACAAAAACTAAGATCCATGAAAAACTCAGAACAATTAGATGATGTAGAAAAAGATGCAGGTATAAAATTTATTAATTTTAATTATTTCTTTTTTCTTTAAATATTTATTGCTAATTATATTTAGATAATTATATCAATAATGTAATCATATTAAAATTTTACAAAATATTTATTGTTAAAATAAGACATTAAAGCACTGTATATTTAATCACACATTTTTTACCAAAATATTTTTAATAAATATTATTATTTAATAAGAAAATAATATATTTTCATGAAAAGATGACGTATTAGTGAGAATGATGGATGATAAAACTGCAGAATCTGTCAAAAATTTATTTGGTCATTGTGGTCCTGTATATAGTTTATCGATCAGCTTAGATAAAAATCTACTTTTATCATCTTCAGAAGATAGTACAGGTAATTACAGTGATTTATAACTGTTATAAAATAAATTTGAAAAAATAAATGTACACTCAGTCAGTACATCTAAAAGATCGTCTATTCAAGAGATTTGCTCGTTTAGTTGTTATAATAAAAGTTGTCTAATTAGGCGACCTTTCAGATGGAGTGTATATACATATTTGCATTAATAATATAAACATTTTATTTTGTATTTAATAGTAATTAATAAAAAATTAAAACATAAAAAACAAATTACTGTTTTAGTGAGACTTTGGTCGTTGCAAACTTGGACTTGTGTAGTATGCTATAAAGGACACATTTACCCAGTATGGTCTGTTAAATTTTCTCCGCATGGATATTATTTTGCAACTGCATCTCAAGATAAAACTGCTCGATTGTGGGCTACAGATTCATATTCACCTCTTCGAATTTTCGCCGGACATTATTCAGATGTTGATGTAATTTTAAAATATTTTAATTTAAAAAATTATAGTAATAATTTAATATGATTTATATAAGTGCCTTGTTTTTTTTTAAATATATTTAAATTACCGATAATATTTTTAAAAATATTGTATTAATAAATTCTGCTTGTTAATAATCTACAGGTGGTACAATTTCACCCTAATTCAAACTACGTTGCTACGGGTTCAAGCGATATGACTATTAGACTCTGGGATTGCTTAAATGGGAATCAAGTGAGATTAATGACTGGACACAAAGCACCAATTTATTCTCTTGCATTTTCTACAGATGGACGGTTTTTAGCATCTGCTGGTGCAGATTTTAGAGTTCTTGTATGGGATTTAGCTCATGGACATCTTGTTGCTGCTTTACCAAGTCATACTGAAAATGTTCACTGTTTATCTTTCAGCAGAGATGGAAATATATTAGTATCAGGTAAGTAATAATGACTAGTTTAAAAATATTAATAATAAAAGATTTTTATTATTTTAAAGTAAATATAATTTTAGGGTCACTAGATTGTACGATAAAATTATGGGATTTTACAAAATTGGCAGAAGAAATGAGTCTTGAAGATGTAAATGTTTCACATAATCCAGATGTTAAAACAAATTCAGATAGTTACCTATTAAGAACTTTCCCGACGAAAAACTCATTAATTTTAACAACACATTTTACACGCCGAAATCTATTACTAAGTGTCGGCATGTTTGATTCATCCTAACATTATATTATTTGGACTTATCGGTGATTAATTTTACAGTACAAATTGAATTTGTTTTGTACATTTTTTATATTTTCCTGCGACATTTTTTCTCATTTACATTTGTATCAAAATAAAAACAAATGTTTTGAATTATAAAAATGTCAAAGTTAATTAGAATAATATATATAGTATGATATATTTAGTTTACTCTGTTTATTCCAACTTTATGTTTGTATTAAAGTGCCTTGTATTACGTCGATCTATGTAAATGTAATGAAAATTATCAACTTAATTAAAAACTATACATTATGTTTAATTATCATATATATTTCAAGACAAATAAAGTATATCCAAATATTTTATTAAACTATACATGTATTTTCTTTTACATACAAAAAGTACGCCTTAGGAAAGAACTCATATGGATAAGAATTATTTGAGTTTCAAACAATTTATCATCGCTCTTCAATTTGTTAAAGAAAAAAAAATTCTTGAAAGAACATTAAATATTTGATTGTAGATTATAATTTTATACAAAATGAAAAGAATACATGAAGTAATGTAGAGTTATGGATGTCATGACTGATAAATAAAATTGTTTGTATTATAAATAAATATAAAAATAAAATAACATAACTTTTTATTTAAAGTTTCCCTAAACTTATACTCCATATTTGAAAATAATTTATATTTGTATCATAACTCGGTGTCCTGTGATTACAAGTCCACAACTCTGAGTCAAATATTTAAGAATAGAAACCGAGAATAAAATTCTACGTAGGTGTGAGCATTTGGAAATAAAGTAATACTAAAAAACACAAATATTAAATATGTTCCATACAATTTTATTACTGGCACTTTAATACCACGTATTCAACGTTACAAAAAAAAATAAGAGAAAACAACTTAAAAGTTCATCTTTCTGTAAAACACAGTCGATGTTAACTCATTTCAAATATACAATTTTTGGACGCAATTGCTTTATCTTTTGATAACGTCAAATGTTGAAATAAATACCGAAATGAAAATGTATTTACGTGAATAGAACACATCGTATTCAAAGCTTTACATTTGTTAGTTGTTTCGAAACAAAACGTATAATCACCATTACTTTACAATTAACCAGTATATTCCACAGATATTACAAATTACATTTTTAATTTATATAAAAATAAATGTATAGGTATATCGTTATATTAGTAATGTTTGTCTTAACAAAGTCTTTCAAGTTTTCATTGCAAATTAAGTTCAATACAATTTATATAATACGTTCTTTAAGGCTTTCGATCGTGAATTGTACAAGCATCTTTAAAATTAGTTGCATTAAATAATGTGAAATAATTATCATGTAATAGACGAATAATAGTTTCAATGGGACAAAGAATCAATTCCTTTTGACTATTATGCTTATTTTTATTCTTGTCTGTATTATTAATTGAGTAATGATTACTGCTTTTGCAAAAAGGAACTTTATGTGTAATATCCTTCCCGTTCACTAATATACGAAAATAAAAGTCACTCGCTTCATGAACTTGACTTTTCGTATTTGTTTTGTAAATTTCAACAACGAATCTCGAAGCATAATATAACAAACTTGTTGTATAATCAAAAAATATATCTAAAGCAATTGCAAGATATTCTAGTGTTTTACTATGACCAGAATAAAGAACAATTTTTGGTTTTCCTTCCGAAATAATGTGCAGCATATGTGATACCAGATTTCGAAGTAAACCATAAGCACGTAGCATACCATATTTTTTATGTATTTTGTTAAGTTTACGTTGACGACCTTTCCATTCTGAATACGCAAAAAGATTTTCTACTTGTTCGTGCTTAACGCATACTTTTTCATTCAAAAAGTAATAATTGATGCACGGTAAACTTGCGTTGTGGCACAGGTATGTAAGCAATGCGTCTTGAAGCACATGTGGATCATTTATGCTCGCCTGAATTTGTTCAGGAATTTCGAATACTATATTCGCTGTTTCTTTTATCATTCCCATTATTACAGAATGACTTTTTAATTGATTTACCATTTCCTATAATTAAACGTAATATTAAATATTATTACGATTAAACTATCAATGACTACATGCATAGAACATTTTGTTGATTCGACCAAAATTTTGGTACATTCAAACAAATTTTGGTTAAATCAACAAAACTCTTCTCTGAGTGTATGTATAAAAAATTAAATATTAATTTCAGTCGGTAGAAAAGAAACTTACTTTCAAGTGCATTCTGTGGTATCGTTCAGCAGCTGGACAAGCGCAATCTGAATAACAGAACGAGTAACTTTCGGATTCCTTTAATGAAATCTTAATTATTTTATCAAAGCTATTGCTGTCAAAAAAAGCATATAAAAACGCAACGGCACTTTGCACGGTTCGTCTGTACCTTGTGCTATAAATAATTATATCCTTATTAGTCAAAGTATTATTTTCTAAATTTAATTTTTTGTAATACGCTTGACGTAATAAAAGTCCAGTTTTCAGCATTTGCCCGATGCCGATGTTTGTTAATTGAGCCAATTCACAAAATTTTGAGTACGTTGGAAGTATTGGAAATCCATGAAATGGTCCTAGAAATTGTGACCAAGCTGCTCTTGAATAAAGAGTAACATTTTGTAGAAAATTTAAGTAATTGCGATATATTGTTTGTAATTCTGGATTCATACTAATATCGCCTGCACAATTTATGTTATTGATATTTTTCACATGCGACAGTGGACCTCGATCACCATGCCGAATTAAAATTAAAATACCATCAAGCGTTACATTTCCTTCAATACTTCCTGTAAATTTAAAATCTATTATAATGAAAATTAACTTTTTATCCTAAATTATTTTTTAGTTTATAAATAATAAAATTTATAACTAAATAAATTTATTATAAAAAATGTATATATTGTAAAAAAAATAATTTTTTGACATTTCGTAAGTAAACTATTATATTTTAATTTTTGTTTTTTTTTTATTACACATTATTATTGTTTTTATATTGCTGTTATTATCATTAAATTATACTAAAACACAATAAATTATGTTTCAAAATAGTTTTATAACATAATTATGTATAGTATATATATGATAATAAAACCTATTTAAAATGTGTACAGTAATGATAAATTTAATATTAAAAAATGTAAGAAACATATTTTGCATGTTTAGAATAAAGTTAAAAATTAGTTTTAATAAAATAATTGTATATGATATATATTTTTGTTATAAATAATAATTAACTTTTAATTACTTACCTTCACTTCCTAAATTAATATCATTTGGTGCATTACAATATCGAAAACTTTTTTTAGATTCTGTGTCAGAATTCATCAATTGTGGATATTCTAATATTAAATAATCTTTTTTTGGTATATTAGTTATACCATTTATACTTTCTTTGGTATTGTATTTATATATTCCTAAAAATATATTATCAAATTAACTCATTATATCATTATATTAATAAAAATATAAATTATATTAAAAGGAAATATATTTACCTGCTAACAATAAAACGATCCATATAATGGGTACAAGATAACAATAAATTGTTCGATATTGATAAAAAAATCGCATTGTTTCCGATATCATTATATCATTACCTTTTATTATCAAATTTGAAATGATTTATTTTACTTAAAAGATTGGAAGAAGTTTGTCGTTGTTCAGGTACAATATTAACATACATTCTCGTAAAAATAATAGTAAATATTAAAAAATGTACATATTTATCATTAACAATTAATAATGTTACAATTACAAAATAAAAACTTTGTTAAATAGTAACAAGTATAGTCTATGGATAATACAGAATATCTAACTCAGTTTCATCTTTAGAGAAACGCAAGCGCTGTAATACCTACCCTTACTTGGATATTTGTGTTATACATAGCTTATAGCCAGCTGTGATCGTAGTGTACATAAATTCTAGGGGAGTATTGATTATTCATGAAGCATTGTCATTTTAGGAGAATGAAATATATTTACTTTATTTTAACATGATTCATAAAGATTGTATTAACAGCTATTTATTTATAAAATAAAAACAGCTATCAAAATAAATTATATTTTTATAAATTATAAAATATTATTTTTAACTCGAATAATGAATAGATTACATAAAAAATAAACATGTTTTTTTATAAATTTTTCAATTAATTTTTTTTTATAGTAAATATTTTTCAAACAATGTTTAAAATTAAAAATAATTTAAAACGTCTATTCTACAAAATTATTCTTTATTAAACACAAATATAAAATAACGTGTATAAAACACACATGTTACAATAATATAATTAATAAGGCACAGTTTATTATAAAGTCACATATTAAATAAATACAAACAATTGTTACAATACGTATAAGTGAATTAGAAAATTAATATTGAATATAAATAATTTTAAGTACTATATATATATACACGCTCACACACACAAACACTCACATGCACGCACATATACATAATTATGACCGAGGGTAGTTAAACCTTATTTTTTTTCAAATATATAATAAAAAACTTATATTGTTTTGTGCTTATATGAAATGCAGATAAATATCTCATATTACAGGACGTATTTTTTATATTTTTACTATGGCGTTGTATTTGAATAATTCAACGCCGAAAACAATTTTCGTTGGATATCTTCATACTGTTCTTTCCAAGGTTCTAAATCATATTCAACATCATCTCTGTAAAATGTCAAAAGAGATATAAAGATACTTATATACAAGTTAATTAAAAAATATATTTCTATTTTTTAAAAATATTCATTTTGAAATATTTACCTTAAAAATATGTTTGACATAGTTGGTACCTTGTGCATTTGTGATGTACACTGAGAATCTACTCTGTTTAGTAACATTCGTTTCTCTACATTTTTAAGAATTACATCAGTACCTACTTTTTTTCCAAGTCTCCACCTTGAAATTAACCACTTCATTCTGTGAATGCTGATTACAAGTAAAACTACGCTTTTGAAATTCGGTCTAGTGCGTTTATTATTTCTATAACTTGAATTCAAATGTAAAGCCTCTGAACGTGTTAATCGTGCAAGCATTACTAAAGTATTTTCTTCAGAAGACTGATAACCAGCTAAGATGCATAGGAGATAGCGCTTTTGAAAAATTAACGCTTTTTTCCGACTATCGCTTCTTTGAAATTTACCATAGAAGTATTGAATCTGAAAAATAATTTTAATTATGTATTAGTTATAATAATAATATAACGTTTATAACAGAAAACATATTAATACTTACAACATTATCATAGTTAGTACTATGTTTTTTCTCCACATTCACCGTCTCATTATTTCTTTTATCTGAAGCTTTTAATTGCTTTGATTCCAAATTAGATAATATTTTTATTCTTGCCTGCAGCCATTGACATTCCTCTTCTTTTGATTTTAGTTGCGCTTTTATTCGATCAAAGTCCAACTTAATTTCATCTTTTTTACATTCTATCAAAGTTAATTTACTGATTAATAGTTCTTTTTCTTCTTTAACAACGCCTAAATTATCTTTTAATCGTACTTTGTCTGCTTCTAATTTTTTTATATTTATGTTTAGTTTTTCTCCATTTTTCTTTTCTAATTCATAGTCATCTACCAAAGCAATATATTTGTTTTGAATTTCTATAAATTTTGTCAAAATTTCTTCATTTTGAACTGCTAAATTCTCGTCTTGCTGCAATTTAAATGCGTTATTTGCATGAACTTCTAAGATCTTTATTTTTTGTCGCAATGAAATAATTTCTTGATGTAATTTTTCTTCAGAAGCTAGTGATGTAGATAGTTGTTTTCTTAAACACTAAAACAAATTTATACAATATTAAAATGAATTCGGATGAAGCATTCGAGGACGAACCGCCCAAGATACGATGCTGGGACTCCTCGATCTTGTACCTTAGTTTTGTTAGATTTTTTTAAAAAAGGGGGGGGGGCGAACCCTCTTTTGAATTAGCGTTCAGAGGGCAGCCAAAAGTCGTCCGAGAGAACTTTTTCCTTATTTGTACAAAAAAATAATTTTTCAAATCCATAACTAGAAGTCTAAATTAAGAGAGTCCTCATTTACACCGAAATTCATATATGGTATTAAAAATAATTGAATTCATTATAAAATAGATATTTCAAATGAGATTGTGGCAAATTAAAAGTATCCATATTAAGAATTATATACAAGGGAATCAAACAAAAGTTTCAAATTTAAATATAGCATTATGAATTCATGGAGAGAAGTTGAAATTAAATGGAGATAGATTTATTACGCAATTGTTTAAAAGTTTGATTATACATTCCAGAGTAGTTATAAAATAAGCTTTCAGTACTGATTTAATGAGATAAAAATATAATAATAAGTATGAAAGACAAAATAAACATGCTGAAGTTATTTAATAATAGAAACTGGATAGAAAAAGTTACTAATATTTATTTTAGTTTAATGTTGTAAGTTATTTTGTGCTAAAAAGTTTAAAAATAACTCATATAGTATTAGAAATAAATTTAATACCGCTATAAGTTCAGCATCTTCTTGTTGCGATTGTGAAATGGTTTCTTCATTTCTTGTTAGTTTAATTTCAAGATCACACCGTTTACTTTTTTCATTGACTAATTCTTTATCCAAAGTTAGTATTTTTTTATTTTTGTCATCAAATTCAGATCTGAAATAAATATATTATTAAAATAAATGTATTAGGTATATTTAAACATTAAAAACATATTAATAAATTTTTGGTACTTTAGATCGAGAATACGTTTTTCATATTCATCAATTTGAGATTTTAAAATATCAATGTTAGATTCCAAATTATGTTTTTCTTTGACTATGTCTTCATTCACTTTCTGGCATTGGGTTAATTGTGATCGATTTTGGTTATATTTTTGTATAATGTTCTCAAAATAATCTTGATCAATTGACGTTGAATAAGAATTTGATTTGTCTATTTTATCAACTTTATCTTTTTCTGGTGTAATATTTTGAATAATTGAATTTAAATCTCTTTGTGGTTCTATTGCACTAAGTTGATCTACTTCTGCATAAAAAAATATATATTAATTAATTTCATTTATATAATATATGTACATTACAGAAAACTAATACAATTGTAAAGTGAAAAGTATAAAGTAATTAAAGTATTTGAGTTATTAATTTTAGTTAAAATTTAATTATTTCAAAACTTATGTCAATCATACTTAATTTTGAACAATTAATTTAAGTCATGGAAAATAAATTAGATTAGATCAGTTGTTAATTAGATCTACTGAACTGCTTCAGTAAAATACTGTACTTATTAGAATAACATTTAATCATTAAACAACTTTAAATAAAAAATATTTTGTTTGAAAATAAACAAATTATATATTCTTATATACTTAAAAATTACATTAATCTTGAAATTTGTATATGCTGTAAATATTAAGATATGTTAAAGTATACTTTTACATGATTTCTAAAAGTATTAGTACTTACGTTGTTTGTAAAACATTTTTTGTTCAACTTCACTTATTAGTTTTTCTCTTAAAGAATTAATCATCTCTTGCAAATTAGAATTAGTTTGTATTTCTTTTTTGAGTCGCTTCTTCAACTGTAATAAATTTCCAAATTCTTGCAATATATTTTTAATCATATCTAAAGCATCATATGCTCTTTTATTTTCTTCATCATGACATTCGGGTATAATAGTTTTATCCAATAATTCTGTTAAATTTAGCATATTATCTTCATTTTCATAACATAATCTAATTTGTTTTACCATATCTTCAAGACTTGTTATTAATAAATTGTGACTATGTAATATAGTATTTAATTTAGTTTTTTCTTGTTTTAATTCATTAATCTTAATTACATACTGTTCACACTTTTCTTTATATTCATATAATGATTTATTTTCATCCTGCAATTCTTTATTGCGATTTTTTATTTCGTCCATAATTTCATCACTTTTTTTCATTCTACCAAGCAAGCTATGAAATTCATTATTTACTTCACTTAATTTTGCATGAAGGTATTCATTATTTTCTTTATAGCTTTCTATTTCGTATTTAATGTTGTCTAAAGTTTGTGATTTAGATTCTAATTCCATTTGCATTTTCTCTAGCCTTTCTTGTAAATCTTGATTCATTAACTGTAATTCGTGTTTTGTATCGTCCAAAATAATATCAGAATGAGCTGAAGTTAATGATGGGATGTGCATTGGTGAATGATTACTTTTCGAATTATTGTCAAAATTAGTTTCATTTGAAATATTACGAGGACTATCAGAAGTTAAATCTAAAAGTGGAACAGCTGTAATTTCCTTGTCATATATCTTATCACTTTTAGATTTGATTATATTCGACATATTTTGATTACGATTTTGAATCTGTGATGAAGATGGTGCTGCTCGTAAAACTTCAGATATGTCTTCATATTCCGAATTTAGTGAAACAATATCGCTAAGTGTTCTAGCACTATTTTTAGGTTGGTCAGTTTTTTGTATTTCATCATCTTCTGGAATTAAGTACAAATAATCTTCTAATTCTTTATCCTTTTTTGCAAGTTTATCCTTTAAATGATCAATTTGTTCATTTTTATCGAATAGTAAATCCATTTTAACACGTTCATAATTTTCAAGTTTTGTCTGAAATTAGATTAAACAAAAACTATAAAATTTAATAAAAGAAAATCATAATGTTGCAATATTAAATTTTTATAAATATACCTTAAGGGTTTTTTTTTCATCTTCTGTAATAAGCAAACGATCTCGTAATTTTTGTATAGTGTCTTCTTTAAATTTAATTACATTAGAAGTTTCATTTTCTTTTTCCGAAAGAATTTGATTTGCTCGTTCAAGACGTGCTTTTAAATCTACAACCTAATGATAAAACAGTTATAAATATTTATAAACTATTTATAATCTATTGTAATTTTATTACATGTAAAAACTCACTTCCAATTCTTTCTCTGTAATTACTCTTTCCAGCGATTGTAATTTATTATTAGATTCATGTAATTGAAATTCTAACCGAGAAGTAGCTTGCTTTTGAACAAATGGTTCATTTTGTTTTTGTTGTTCAAATCGACTACGCATTGCTTCAATTTGAAACAATTGTTCAGAAGTTGTTTGTTGTAGTATTTCGTGTTCTGCTTGTAATTCCTAGTAAATTTTATTTCACATTATTAATTTAATTTAATTATGTAAATATCAAATAATATATTAGTTAAAAATATGAATACCTCATTATGATTTCTTAATGCTGTTAACTGCATATCTAAATCCTTGATTCTTTTTAGAGCAGCTTCTTCTGCTCTGCCATTTTTCAGTAATTTTTCTTTTAATCTTAAAACCTGATCTATAGGTAAAAGTGGAGGTGCAGTCGGATCATCTGGAGTTGGACATCTCATTGCATCAACATGATCTCTGATTGAAACATCTTCACTGGGTTGACTTAAGCTTAAATTTGAGCCACATACATGTAATAATTCCAGTTCTTTTGTTCTTTTATCTAAATAACTTTGCATTTCTTGTAATAAAATTTTAATCTGCTTCATAGCTGATGAATTTCCGTTAAAATGTTCTGAACTAATTTGATGTTTCTTTAATTCATCCTGCAAAACCGTGATCATTCCATTCATTTGTCCATTTTCAGATCCCATTTTTAAATTCTCTAATTCCTGAGCTAGATCCTCTTGGTTCTTTGTTTGAATAGATATAATTTCTTCTAACTGTTCAATTTGATTTTGCAAAGCTGCTTCTCTTTCATCTTGAGTTCGTATATGTTGTTCCCTTTCAGTGATTATATCTTTAAGATCAGCGATTTTATCAACTGCTACTTTATTGTCCATTTCTATTTTCCTTTTACCATCTTCAAGTTCATTTATTTGTGATATTAATTCACGCATCTGAAATTCCACACTTTGTTCCTGTTCGATTGTAATGTTTAGGGTAGGAAATTTAAAAGGTGCTATTTAAATTTAATTAGGTGCATATAGATTGGAGTATAGATATAGATATATATAGATATAAATTTGGCTAACGGCAGTTTCGAGGACAGGAAGCCATTTTGTTTACTATTTAAACAATGTTATTGTTTATGCGGGTGGCAGTTTCGAGGACTGGGCTCGAAGTAACAAATTGGTTTAACGGC
>JABFQC010001696.1:0-18316 GCA_022817085.1 Psilanteris sp. ZL-2020
CCATCTCTGCGCTTCGGATTGAGTATCATATGGCACGTAACGGTCCATCTGCAGGGGACACCTTTGGGCCATTTTTCTGGCTCTATTAAAGATATTCCGCGCAGTTTGTAGACAATCGCTATGGTTCTGTGGGAACACACCCGCTCCGGAAATACGCCTATCAGTGGCGCTCATTTTACCGTCCGTATACCGGATGGTACCCAGACATCTACGATCCTTGAAGACACTGTTCGTGTGGTGTCGCCATTCACCGGTTTCCGGATTCAATACGTACTGGGGCAATAACTTCCAGCCTTCCGTCGCCACCATTTTCAAGGCTTCCAGGACAAAGCCTACCTCCAGTTCCGACATGAAATACGGGAAGGAAATCCTCGCAAATCCTGGTCGTAGAGTCTCAGCGGTCAATTTGTCTTTGTCAGAGCATTCCACGCTGCAAAAATATTGAATGCAAAGATTTATTAGAAATTTATTGGGAAATTCGTTCGAATCTTGGAAAAGCGTTTTTGAAATTAATTCGCAATTTAAACAACGTCAAATATTTAATTGTATTATGATCATGCGCGCGAATTTGAACTCATTAGCTATGCTTAGAAGTCGATTCAATTTCACGGATATTTGAACAGCAATTAATTTGAAAGTAAAGCTGTTCTAACTTTTGTGCAAGTTAGGCGTGGACGGGAATCAGTGCAAGTAAGTGTACTACTAAATCGACTGATAATTTTTAATCGATGAAATATAATCGGCAAAAAAACTATTTGCGCCATTTCCAATCGCAATTCCGGATTATATCGAAGAATAGGTTATAAATTTTACAACGCACAATGAATATTATTAAAGATATCTAATGATAAGTTGCTGTTCGGTGCGTTGAACTTAATCCGTAAATTTTGCAAGTAAAAAGTATTTATATAAAAGTGTTTATATATACCGTAAATAAGAATGTAATACAAAAAGTTCGATGCATAATTAATAGATATTTGTGGAAATTTAACACTATTACGAATATTTTTTATATAATTACACTCATTAATTTATATTATTTACACTTAAAGAATATAATACAGAATTATATATAAAATAGTTTTACGATAAATAACCTTACTCTTGACAAAGAATGAAATCGATTTTTAGAATATTGCTGCAGTATAAATAAATTTTGTTAAAAGATATACTATTAAGATATTTAATAACATGATATAAAATTAAAATAGTATTTTGAAACTGAGTATATCACCAAATAAAAAAAATATTTATTTATAAAAAGTGTGCCTTAACGGTATAATATTATTTCAATATTCACTAGATTACTTAAGATTGATAATAACAAAAATTTAATTATTAAAACAAAATTTAAGCAATTAACTAATATTTATTCTGAATTGCTTTCAAGTACTAAATTACAAAACTTCTTAAATTTAGTATTTATTGCAATGTAATTTTAACTGTTATAAATGTAACCACCAGGGTACAAAATTTTTCTAGAATTCATTATTTTATACTTTTTAAATATTTGTCAGTCCAAAAACAAACGACGTAGTAAGTCGTCTTAAAATTGAAAATGCTTTTATTATAAATACATGAACACGTATAGACAGACGTCTGTGTGTTTACGAAAACGTTATCAATCTATTCTCAGACTGTCTCCTTTATGCTTTGTTTATTCAGCACGCAATTCTCACATAAACGACCCATAAATTATCGAATTTATTTTTTAATTCGCGAACTTTATTATTATTATCAAAATAATTTTATTCCTCTTTATTCTTATAAATCTTATATTTATATAAACTTGTGTTCTCTTACGACAGTAATTAAAATGAAAAAACGTACAATTTTAAATACAGTACAATGTATAAATATACCAAACAAATGTCGTACAATCAATTAAAATAACATCATGTTTGTGCTTCATTCAGTTACTGTATTCATTTAATTATAAAATACAAATAAACTTACAAACAAATCGAATATTGATAAAATACAAATAAAATACAAATATTGATAAAAGCAAAAAAATATTGAGCGATCAGTAACAACAAATTAAAGCAATGAACTGACCATTTCAGTAGTACCGATTCGTACTCCTTGGCAAGTCTCTCGTCGATACCCATAAGATCATAGGCGTATCGACCAGCGCATGCGTAACCTCCTCGAGCTTGCACACCAAAAACGTCATTAAGCACGGCACATACAAAATTGTGATGTAGAAACATCCCACGCGGGTGACGAACCAAAAACGAAAATATTGGTAAACGTTTCACTGTTTGCGATGGACTGCCTAACAATATGAGTTCGGGTATAGTTCGCACATGCGACAGCACTTGCCTGAAAAAAAATAATCAATAAATGTTACATATTATGGTTAAACTTATGCTACGGAGAGTTGCAACAGTTCGCGATTGATTATTTCGTTAATGAATAAATCGTTCGCTGTGCGTGGCGCGATCTTTTTATTTATAACAAAGCGAATGATCGATCTCGCGGTAAAGCATAGATTTCAATCATAACAATAACAACTTTAAATTCGAAAATAAAAACATAAACAATAACAGCGCAATTGCGAAAATAAAAATAAAAACAATAACAGCAAAAAAACGAAAATAAAAACAAACAAAAACAACGTACGCAAAAACAGACGAATAATAATAATAACAATATTGTAAGACGTTATGTGGCGTGGAGTTCTAGATCGAGGTCTTCACGTGTTTGATTAAATAAAATTTTTATACGAAAATAAATTATATGCTCGTCTACCTAGAATAATCGAGACTGCAGTTTATTACGGCGTAATCATATTTTACTTTGAATAATAGATCTCATCACCCCAGGCGGGTGGCGCAATTACATTTGACGTATGAAAATAACAACAACCATTATAATAATCATAATAATCTAGGACACCGAAGCTACCCTTCTTATCAGAGTTTCTAAAGTGTACGGAAAATGTGCACAACTTCCGACGTGCAAGATTTTATTATTAATGTAGACATTTATATTTTACAAGCTAGATAGATTTGTATCTTTCACCGACAGCGAATATCTACCAATCCAGGCAGGTGTCGTATCGAATCATTCCTGCTATAGACGGGAACATAAATACTTGCTTGCGCAAACACTACGGAGTTCATGAAAACGTAATGGAATGCATAGAAGTGTTGATGCCACTTTGCTGAACAAAATTTACCATAACGAGTAGTAATTCAAAAGTAATCACCGACTCGGTCCAATATCATATAGGTATATTCCATAGTGAGTCACTCAGCCCATTAGTGTGCATCTCATTATTCCTCTTATCTCTCACACTCCAGAATGCCGGGAGCACAAAGTCGTTCATATATTATTTACAAATTATGAATTATACACGTGTAATCAAAGAGAATGGGCACGGTCGCTTAAGGTGGATATTTTTTCATTTTCGCGAAATAAACACCGACAAGTGTAATGAATCGGTATCGAAAATCATAACGAAAAGGAAAAAATTTACATTATTAAAAGTAAATTTTAATACTAATATTGGAATGCTTTTGTGTTCCTTTCAGAATGTTTATGTTTACGTTGAAAGTGTTTTTATTTACATTAAACACTCCGATGTTTATGTTGAAAGTGTTTTTGTTTACATTAAATACTTCGATATTTATGTTGAACGTGTTTATTTACATTAAATGCTTCGATATTTATGTTAAAAGTGTTTTTGTTTACATTAAATACTCCGATGTTTATGTTGAAAGTGTTTTTGTTTACTTTTTTCTTTTCGCGTCGTTTGAAAATAAAAACCTGACAATTTTGAAACTTGATATTTATGAAACTATTTCATAAACGAAATACAGGAAAATCCGTCCCTGGCTAAATCGAACGAGCCTTCTTAGATTACCTTAGATTCACTCTTCCCAATTAACGCCTGTCGAGCTCAAAGTCGAATAAAAACTCTAAATACTCCTCTCCGTCTCCATCAATTTCAATAAACCTCCCAGAAACAGCGTTCATCCTTATTGATCCTGCAATTACTTAACGTATCAAAACAAACTCCTAATCAATTCACCATGATCCCGTATAAAAACTGCAACCTATCCCGGCGTTGGACGCAAGACCCGTGCTTTCGCGAATAAAAAAACAACCGCGGATAAATTCATAACTAAAATAATCGCGCGTATATCACGGGATCGACGCCGAGGACAGTCGAGAGGTTGTCCTTAGAGCGGCGAAGAAGTCGCGTTAAGTGTAATTGTTCTCGTCGGTGTCGTTTATTTCGAAAAAGGCCTTGTTTTCGCCTTCAAATTCAAACGAGCATAAATCGCAATCCCACCGGCGTCGAAGAACGCGTCCTTTTATCCAATACAAATTGATCCTCTCGTTTTTATCTTCGCCGTCCATCGACATTCCTCGGGTCGGAGAGGTCGAACGCGTTGGTAAAAACAAACCGCGACTTCGTGGTTGCGCGATTAAAAATGCAACAAGCGAGCGAAAACGACTCAAAACGACGACATCGTTCTCACTTTGAGATTTTTTCTTGCCGCGATGCAATCGCCTGCGGGGTCACGTTCTCCTTAAGCTGCATGGCGAGACCAATTCGTATCGCCTCGACGACCCCCGCGGTCCCACTTTCTTCCCGCAACTCGACATCCTTCAGATAGCGATGCGAATCGCGCATATCTTCGGCTTCGAGCTCTTCCCGCAACAAATGTCGTTTTACAATCAACACTCCTGGCGACTGGATGCCGCCGATGAACTTGTGACCCGAAAAAATTATGGCGTCTTTGTGCACTGTTGATTCGTTCACACCGGGAAGATGAGGGTTCATTTCGATTTTCACGTACGGTGCTGAAACGTAAGAAAATCGTGTTACTGATCCAAAAGTCAATGAAAGAATTCGGAATGGTGGTTAATGATTTTTTTTTCTATTTATTTTTGCTCCTTTTTTAAATTGGTAGCGGAAACTCTATTAAATGAGTATTATTGAAGCGTTGTAATTTAAGACATTAATAGTTTATATTAAGACACAATAAGTAATTGAATTAAAGACACAAAATTGTTACACGAGACGTTTGTGTATCTTATTGTGACCATGACGTCTTAATTAAGATGTTTCTTGATACTTTGCCAGTTTGAGACAAAACCTACTCTCTAAAAATGAATGAGTGAAATATCACTTTTTTGGAGTTATAAGTGAATATTCACTCACAATAAGTGAAATTTCACTCATTCATTTTTAGAGAGTAATGCAGATGATGATATTTTGTTTATGCTCGGTTTGAATTAATTAATCGTATCATTTTGTATTTGCAATTTTGCAGACAAATTATTTTATTACGTTAATTTCAAGG
Organism: Psilanteris sp. ZL-2020; assembly: GCA_022817085.1. Taxonomy (NCBI): domain Eukaryota; kingdom Metazoa; phylum Arthropoda; class Insecta; order Hymenoptera; family Scelionidae; genus Psilanteris; species Psilanteris sp. ZL-2020. The sequence goes on from JABFQC010001696.1 coordinate 5,322, forward strand.
TAACATTGTCCAGTGAAGTACGGTAAAGTAGATGGAGAATAATAGATTCTACTTATGAATAGGAAACAAGAAAAACTTTTTTATAATAAAGAATTAGGTTAACTGTCATTGTCTTTATTTATAAGTTCTAACTAACGTGAGACTTTATCTTGATCTATAAGTTTATCGTAGTTTATACAAATATATAAATATGATTCAAAATTTATAATATAAGATCATAAAAATTAGCATGATTTTTATTTCACAAATATTAATTATTACGGAACTTAGATTATGATTATGATACAAATTATATTTTTTCATTTCAAAATTTATATATCTTTTATATAATCCTGCAAACTTTACCAGACAATATGATAAACATTACCTAACAAAATGTAAATAAATACCTGAAAATATGATTATTTTTATCAGATTGTATGGTAATTTTTATCACATTTATTGAAGTTTTAACCATAAATTATCATATTTGTTTACATTTTTTTTCTTTTATCCTATGTTTAAAATATAGTATGGTAAAATTTGCAGGATTATTTCTTTCAGTGTACCAACTGGCGCGGAAAAAAATTTCTATTAAAAATTACTGTGTTTGTCAACAAAGAACGATTACAGTTAAAATACAGTAAAAATTATAGAGAAATCTAAATAACACCTTAGAAATAATGTAGAATACGGGAACTGTTATTATGACGTGTGCGCGATCGACGTGGAGTCGTTGTCGTGCGAAAAGGTGTTGAATATAGAGGGCGCAGAGTGTGATAAACATGTTATTCGCGAAATGATTGACGCCTACAATCGTCAAAAATCGCAAGATAATGGTCCCTAGTAGAAATTTGTCTAGTATCTCGTGAGTTACTAGAGAATTTGTATATAAAATTTCTAGTAACTCGCGAGTTACTTGAGAAATTTCTACTTGGGGTGTATCGATGAAACTTGTTTTGAAGAGCGATAAACCAATTTATCAGTCACCGCGAAGACTATCTATCTATGAGCGCGACATAGTAAATAAACGAATCAATGAATGGTTAGATTAGGGCATATTCAGACATTCTTTATCGGAATTTACGAATCCTATAGTCTTGGTTCGAAAAAAAGATCAATCTTATCGATTATGTGTAGATTATCATGGAATTAATAAACAAATCTGCAAGGACAGATATCCACTTCCGTTAATTGATGACTTGATTGATGTCCTGCAAGGATCTACTATTCTTAGTACACTGGATTTGGAAAACGGGTCTTTTCATGTCCCAGTAGACGAGGACAGTAGGCAGTATACATCATTTATTGTAGTACCCGGTGGACAATGCGAGTTTTGCGTCCCTTTTGATCTATGTCATTCGCCAGTTGTATTTCCAAAATTTGTCGCGAATTGATTAAATCGGGAATTGTATTATCGTATATGGGCGATTTTATTATACTAGCTAAAAATATAAAAGAGAGGTTAGATAGATTAAAACTGATATTGCGAGTAGCCAAGAATGCTGGATTGCGAAAAAAATGGGATAAATGTCGATTTCTGATAAAGAAAGTTGAATATTTGGGTAATGTCATCGAGAACGGTAAAATTAGTCCGTCACCTCATAAAATTGATAGCGTTCTTCAGTTTCCAGAACCCAAAAATGTACGTCAAATTCAAAGTTTTTTAGGGTTTTCGGAAATTCATTACGAAATATTGCTGCGTTGGGGCGTTAAGTTTTATTTTGGGGAAAAACAACGCGAGGCATTTACAAACCTCAAGGAGAAATTGGCGACTGAACCTGTCCTGAAGCTGTTGGAGAGAAGAGCTGAAACGGAGTTACACACTGACGCATCGAAAGTTGGAATTGGAGCTATTCTTTTGCAGAGGAGTTATGGTGATAATAAGCTTCACCCCATTAATTATGCCAGCCGCAAGACGAGTAAAGAAGAAGAGCGATATTCAAGTTACGAATTGGAAATCCTAGCTATAATAAAAGCTCTAAAGAAATTTCGTGTGTATTTGTTGGGCACACGCTTTAAGATCGTAACGGACTGTAAAGCTTTTACTCTTACGATGGCCAAAAGAGATCTATGTGTTAGAATAGCACGATGGGCTCTCCAACTCGAAGAGTTTGAATACGATATAATTCATAGAGCGGGACGTATTATGCCTCACGTCGATGCATTGAGCAGGAACTCGACGAGAGAAGTGTTGATGGTACAGTGTGATTTGTCGGGACTGTTTCCGCGGTTGCGAAAAGAAGAAAAAAACTACCCACAACTACAGAAAATAGGAGTAGAAATGGAAAATCGGAAGCGTCATCTATATAAAGATGACAGGGATTGTCGACTCGTTGTTCCTGTAACTTTGCAATGACAAATTATACGCCAGATACACGAAAATGGCCATTTTTCGGCAAGTAAAACGAGAGCAATGCTACGATGAGAATACTGGATATGGTAGACAAAATTATTAAAAATTGCGTGATTCTGGCTGAAAAGAAAAGTGGAAAATTGGAAGGGTGGCTACATCCTTCGGATAAGGTCTCTGTGCCATTGGACACATACCACTTGGATCATTTAGGTCCACTTCCTTCCCCTAGTAAAAAGTATAAACCCATTTTGGTAGTCGTGAATGCTTTTAGTAAGTTTGTGTGATTTTTTCCGACTCGATCAACGGGGACGACTGAAGTCGTGGACAAATTGCGTAAGATAAACAACGTCGCATTGAGGAAATCTATTTTTGTTTTTCTATATGACGATTTTGTATTTTGTGTTGTTTTTTAATCTGTTTTTAAAATTCTAAAATCTTGAAATAAAAGGATCGGTTTGAGAATGAATATTTACAATAATTTTTATGTGTTGACAGACGTCGCAGAATACTGTTTTATTGGTACAGTAATTTTCAATAGAATTTTTTCTCAATGCATAATTACAAAAAAATTAAATAAACGAACATTGATATTAACAGAAATTTTTTTGTGATAATTCCATCATAATAGTAAACAATTTCCAAAAGTTTTGTTTTATTTCAAAAGCAACCGTAACTTGTTTAATTTTCTAATGAATTTATGAGATAAAACACGAGTCAACTGCAAAATGGTTTTTTTTTTCATTAATAAATTAATTAATAAAATGTGTATATTCGAAATTACATTTGCTATTCCATAATTCTAAAATCTCAAAATTATTGACACACAAACGATCGAATATTTAAATCAATTATTTGCATTTACAATCATTTGGCGCGATGATTTTAAAATATTTAAGACGCATAGACTCCGAAAGCGTTCAAGCGGATCACGTTGAATTTGAAATTTGAAATTAGCTTACCTGCAGACGTATAATCCCAGATGCTAAATGCACCGTACTGGCGAAGTAGTAGAGTTGTAGCAACGTCATCGGCTAAAACTCCAGTTATACAACTAGCCGCGCTAAAGTACCCAACTATTCTCAACGAAGCATTATCAGACTTCTCTTTCAGAAGCTTACGCTCCAGGTCGTTCAAATCCAGGAACCCCTCCTTCGTTTCATTAATTCGTATAATCTAAAAACGCATCAATCATTAATACACCCGGTTCCAAATCAAAGTCACAATAAAACGTACGTTTAACATCTAAAATGTGAATGACAAAAGGTCAAAGTTCAAAACCAACGCGGAACCAATATTTGCAGTGCTTCCGAACCCGTAACCTATCCGCTTATTGATCACATCCACCGTTGCTTGACTCGCATACAGACACCCGAAACAACGTATTCCTAACCTCAAAACCATAATTCTCCACTTTGGAGCATAGAGTCAACGTTCGTCCTGGATTGGATCTTATCATGTACGTGGTTCGATTTGCAAGAACGTAACCCAACGTGAATTAAATTGAACCGGCTTGAAATTCGCTCGTAACGCTATTTTCAGTGGCTCATAAATATCGTCTAGACGGGTTCGCGTTGCATCACCCTCGGAAATGCCATACAAGAGCCGAAGCCGATGAAAATTTTATTTGGACGCTCGCAATGGATGACGTCAGAATTGGCAACTGATAACACGTATCGAATAAGTTTCAGGGTTAGCGTTTTGGTCATTGAACTTGCGAGTGAATGTCATCGCGAGTGAATTCATTGGTGTTGAGCTTCAATGAAACAGCGGTGGATGGAAAATGTCAATTGATTTGGTACCAAAATGCCGAAGGTCACGGGTTACGGAAACACCAACGCCGTCTGGGCGCTTCGTCCCGGTCGACGGTTCATCTTATCGTGCTAATTAGTAATTGCGAAATGTCATTTTATTGAATTAACGCGTCTTCCAATACTACCTTGGCTCCACTCTCGCGCCAGGGTCGAAGGTTCGCGTGGTGCTCAAAAGGGCCGACAAAAACGACAGTCGGCGTTGTGAGATCAAGATGACAAAGTAATGTGCGTAATGCACCTGCGGTGCCTTGACCTGTGAATAGAACGGCATCCTGTTCTCCGGCCCCGACAACATGTCTGATTATGTCTCTGGCCTCGTGCCTAAAAATGCATACATATAAGTACATCAATTAATTTCGACTCGCGCTATTACTCTTGACTATGAGGTTTAATCAATCTCAAAGCGCAAGGAATTGTAACAGCGGACAAATTTTCGTACCACTGAAAGCATTTTGTTATTTTCGTACACAAAAATAAACAAAAACCCGCGAATCGTCGTAACGATGACCTTGTTTCGATGACAGTAATTAGGCGCTATGTTTATAATAAACAAAAACCCAGTCATCATCATGACATTGACCTTGTCGTAATGATATTATTTGGGTGCTGTGTTTACCGTAAACAAAAGCCCATCAACCACAACAAAACTGACCTTGTGGTGGTATTTTGTTTTGGTACTTTATTTGCAAGGTCATTTTTAAGGCTTTCAAACTAAATTAACGTTGTTTTCTGATGATTGCAACTGAATTGTTTAAAGAAGACGATTTCTTGTCGCGGACGAGTTTCTTATTTCTCAGAATAAGGTATTTCGTGATGCACCTTGCATTTGTACCAACAATACTTATTGTGACTTTAGTTGAATTTCCCTTTTCATACATCACTTCTCGTGTTCTGTGCTTGCGAACGTTTTAAGTTAATTGAAACGCATAATAACCGTCCGTTGTGATTGAAATCTCATTTTAAGGTGATATTCGTGTCATTATAAAACTTATAAGATATCAACTTAGCCATGTAATAACAACTGTTCTATGCCAATATTTACTAAGATAAGTCGAGACGCTATCGTAGATTGCGAGATAACGTTAATTGACGTATCTTCCTTAAATGATACGTCAATAATTTTTACAATCTTAATTAGCAAAGTTATAACGCTGAGATAACGCGAAGGAAAATAACACACGGGCAATTGATATACCAACGTAATTAGGAGTGCAGTCGAGTTTATACCAGTTGTTTGCGATTCGCTTGAAATTTCGTAAACAGGAAGTGACACGAGCTATGATCTGATTTTTTAAAAATCGAAAAAGTACCTCAATTAGTATTAATCGGTTTTATTGATATTCTAGGAGAATTGCATTAAATAACTGCTGGAATGAAATAACGAAAAGAAAACTATTTTTATAAATATATAAATATATATATAGAAAACGCGGAGATGATATCTGGCAGTTTCGGGACTTGAATATTGATCTGCAGCGTAGGCAGCGTGTACTCTGTGACTGGCCGCCACCCTTAGCGCCGTACATTTCAAGGCAAACGCCAGATACGCCCCCTATATTGCCAGCAATGCTGTCCTACTTACGTCATGCACATGACTGTGCACAAGAGGTCATAGGACAAGACGTAATATTCGACTTTTTGAATTTAATCGCGAGCTAATTAAAATGCAGATTTTACTGACATAAAGTGCCATTGTTTATTGCTCCAAACCGCTTATTTTTTTTTTGTTCGTTTTATTGACGGTATCTGGAGAGGTTGCGCGTTGTTTTCGCAGTGAAATCCGTGACGGTTGATTCGATATTTTACAACTATCGCTATGCTTATCAAATTATTCCTGGGAGTATTGCACTGAACTTTTAATGAGCAAATCTGCGGTATTTATATTTGTCGCTTGCTCGCAACTACGAACCGAATTGAAATAATAAAAATGCGCTTCCCTGTAGGTCCCGAGGGGTGGGGGTTGATTAATTAATTAACCGAGGGAGTAATTCTCGAATAATTCATCGTACGCTGTGATAAGAATTTCATACACCCTCCAAGTGTTTTCCAGAATACTCTAAATAGTCTGAGAATATAGAACACCAACGCATTGTACGTTGAATCAATTTGAAATCTACGTTGAATCGATAAGTTAAAACTATGTTAACTTCGAGTAACATTCATTCGAATTCAAGATTTTGTAATATTGAAATGAAATATTGGTCCATAATTATGGACCACGTTAATTTGTTATAAAATCGGCTTATATTTATGCTTTGTTTATAACATTAGCTTGATTTGTTTCAAGAATATACTTAGCAACGTTATATATATATATATATATATATATATATATATATATATATATATATATACATATACGTATTATGAGGTATAATTGGTGGTTCATAATTATAGCCCACCTTGCTTTATTTACGAAATCGACTAATTAAAAAAACTGGGTTTTTGTGTGTAATATATACGTAAAATTGTAACATCCACGTTAATTAGAACATACGAATTGTGGTCCGTAATTATGGACCACGTTTAGAAATGTATAAATAGATTTTATATTTCTATATTCTACACAATAGATTTCTACACAAACTATTTTTGGAATTTTATAGCATTCATATCAGTTTTAACGTCATACATTATGATTCATAATTATGAACTACATTAAGCTGTTTTCAAAATCAATTCATATGAAAAACACTCGATTTTCATATAAAATAACATAACTCGAAGATGAATTATGGACTATATTGTCAATTTCACAATTGTCACTCGTACAATTGATAACTGCTAATCAAAATCTTTTTCAATAGGTCAGAATAAGTATAATACCATTGGAATTGTCAGTATCAATTTCAGGTGCGTACGTGTCAGGAGTTAAATAAATAGAAAGAGAAACAAGAGTCATGACTTTGGAGGATCATTTACCTGAAGAACGATGACTGTAGGCTGCTTATAGACGTCGACGACCGAGTGTCCCCCAAAAATGGAAGAACTTCTTTTATTATATAGTCCTCCAAAAACTGCAGTGAACGTCCTGATGCGGTATAATCGCAATAAACAACTGCAATCAGAAATTAAAGGTGCATCGTAAGTATGTTTTATTTTATATAATAATGAATATAATCATTATATATATATAGAATACAGATATTTATATAGTAGGGAAAAAAACATTGATATAAAATTGAGAATAACGTTATCAATTTTATGTTGATTCAACACCATAATAATTTTCTTTATAAATTAAATTTTCGCAAAAATGCAAATTTGTGAAAAATATTAGTGGCAAATTAAATGTCTAACGAATTTAATTAATCAATTCAACTACTTATGATAGTAATCACAAATCAAATAAAATGATATTTATACTAATTTCATAATAATAAATTTTCTTTTATTTATTTATTTCAAAGACAGGGACAAATTGTCCAATTTACAGAGCATAATATAAATAGTATATCACAAACAATTTTAACCTTCATTGTTAAAACTAAATATATATATTACATACCCATAAAAATAAAGCTCATAAATAAAAACCGTAACCTAACTAAACCATTCGCATAATATTATTACCAATATGATTGTATTAAACACATAAAAAATTTCATCCCAAACTGTAAAATCGCTTAGATCAACATATTTTTATGTTCAGTTAACATATTATTTTCCCTAATGTGTATGTATAATTTATATATGTTTCTTTAATTCGCATTCCATGTTGATTCAATACCATAAAAATATTTTCTTTATGAATTTATTTCCAAATAAATTAATTTTCTTGTAATTTATTTACTATAACCCATTAGTATAATAAATTAAATTAACAAATTAGACTATTGATTAATAACACAATGCAATTAAATATAAATGTATCAATAATTATAATATTCTTATCACAGCCCTAATATATTAACATATAAAAAAATTTGACCTTGAAACTTGAAAAATTGACCTTGAAACTTAAAAACATATTTATAAGATCGTAGTCAACATATTATTTTTCGCACCATGAACCCAAGTATCGAAGTTATGTATATTAATAATCTGAATCACAATAACGACAATAAAAATAACAATAACAACAACAATAACAATGTCATAAATGATTCGATCACCCAAACGAAGCGACTGCTTTTCGATGATAATCGAATTCAAAAATGGAAAATACGTTCGAAAGACCGGATAAAATGCAATATCTTGCATATACGAGCGGCCTTATAAATGCACGTAGCGAAATATTCTCATAAAAATAACTGAACCGGACATTAATGCACCGGTAAATACAAAATTCTCTGGAAAATTACCGAACTGTCTAGTCAAACGGCGTGTCAGGTGCCTTCTTGTCTTTTCGTCGATTCAAATTCTACGAAAATTTGCGTTCGCTCGTTAACGAAGGACAAAAAAAAGCAACAAAATATCCCCCCAACTCGAGACACTTTTTTCCCCCATTGACGCCTTTTCGCGTGCTCAATGATGTTTAAATAGTCCAACGCTGAAGCTTTCGCCGACGCGAATTTTTACTTTCCGAAATAACGATACACACACAACGAGCGCGTGGCTTCGTGTTCAAAGACCCGGAGTCTATATTTATCGAGCACTGACGCCGCTTTGTTGGCTAAAGTGCAAAAAAAAAAAAATCGCATCAAGGAGGAATAATTTGACGGCGCAAAGTGCAACGCTTCCGGCTTCGGTTTGGTACCGCGCGGCAATGGTTCGTGTCGTGATAATGTCTGATGACTTTTGAGCCTCAGGAGGAATCGATCGCGAGGAGTCAAAAATTGAACGGCTTCGGTGTGCGTGACGTGGGGACGCGCGCCGATTAAGCGGACGAGTTATGGGGTTAAATCGGTTGCGATAATGATTGTTCTGCGATGTCAAATGCAATATGGTGCTGGCAAGAGTTGCGCTGTTATACTAAATTGCAAATTACGAATGAATAAGAAAAATGATGAATGTATTTTGTGCGATTTTCTAGAGGGTTATTTCGATTGTAATAATGTTTTTGTATTTGTAGATGATAGGAATTGTGGAAAATGATTTTCAACATTATGTATATTGGGAATTGGATTATTAGAGTCTTGAGAATATATTATAAATAATAAACAAAAATTACCGTACAATATATGGTGTATTATTGACTTTTCTCAAAGTTTTTAAGTGTATTTTATTTTATGAAATAGTAAATAATTAGAACGTTTTCTAAAGGTTTAATTTTTATTTAAATGTTGCATTTCTGTAAAAGGAAAGTTATCTTGAATTGAATTTAGAATGAAGCTATGAGGGAATTTTGTTATGAATTGAATAGTAATATAACAAATACTCTTTTTCAAATCTTATACATAAATATAAATTTTAAAGTAAATTCTTGAGCAACTGTAAGTTTAGAAGAATGACATTTAAATAATTAAACGATATATAATTATAATCACCCATGTAATTACATATTAAAACTGTATAAGTAAATAATAAATATATTAAATTATAGAAATTATTATAATTATTTCAAAATATAGTTTCAAGATATCATTTTTGCAACATTTCTTTTTTCAATTTTTCTGCAAGGATTTTGACCAAAATGGCCAACAATTGACTTTTTTAAATATATTCGAAATTACTTTAGAATGATTTTGCGGTGTAATTCTATGATAGAAATATCATTATTATTGATATAAAGTGATGTTTATCCATATTTTGGCCACTTTCATGGATTTTACGAAAAACGGTTTTTTTTCACTTTATTCCAATTTTTTCAATTTTGCTCAAAATCACTCTTAACTGACATTTGAATACCTCAAACGATCATATCTGTCGATAAAAAGTATTTATGGACAAATTCGCAACATTTAATTTTTTGACATTTTTTTTTTTTTTGACTATAAATCAACTTTTGCTGAATATTGTCGCCCCCATATTGGACATATTTTTCCAAGATCGCTCAAAAATCGCTTACAATCGGTCTTTTACAGCCTCAAATTACATTATCCGTCTACGCAAAACATAATTTCGTCGAAACAACGAGCGCTTTTCATTACATTAATTTTTCCAATATTTTCCAAGGACAACCGACCTTTGCTGCGTAAACTTCAGATTTTTTCAATACCTTCATTCCGACTATTTCTCCAACCCATTATCATTATTACACGAATCCAATGTCTATCTGAACGCAATAAACTCGACCGTCATGGTATCGTTCGTTTCATCATTCGAGCGTCAGGTGGCGCAGTCGCGCTCCGCTCGGCGATCGTAGCGCCACGTGCAGAGCCACGAGCAATTTTAACGGCTCGAAAGCAATAGGAAACTAAAAAATGAACGCGTTATGCCGTGGCATCGACGATCCCGGGCGACGAACTCAAAAGACTAGCTTTTATTAGAAGTTTAACTAACCACGCGACACTAACGTTCGCCACGAATATAATAACCGCCACGGCCGTCGCAAGAATACATATGTGTCATCGAAAGCCATATTATTATTGCAGACGGACTGCATTAATAATATTCATTTTGCAGGCCGTCGATGAAACGCCGCGCGCTTAAGTGTAATTTTTAGAATTACACAGCAGCGCCTCCTCAAGCGCGGATGCCGTACCACGTGACGCGCCATTCTAACCTACATTCAAACGTTTCGTAATGATTGAAGAAAACCTCGTCTTTGTTTGCATTGTAATTTCAAAAGTCGTTCGGTGGTTTCAATGTTTCCCATCCGAGCCCTCTGTCGCGCGTTTGCCGTGCGATGACGTCAATTGGCGGGGCGCGGGAGGGGGTTAGAAACGCTTCGTCCAGGAAATATCCGTTTTTAGCGTTGAAAATGTAATCTCGGTCGAGGGAATTGTCGTTTGCGAGGTCACGTGCAAAACGACGGTGTTCCATTAGTTCGATGATATTAAATGAGTGCGAAGGACCGACGGGTGGCGCAGTCGCTGAGCCTCGATCGGACGTCGAGGATCCCGACCGCGGCTTTTCTTATCGCAAATTTGTCGACGAATTTTCGCAATGCCACGGAACATTCGCCGAGTCCTTTTTTTTTCAATTTAAAATTGTTGTATTGATCGCTGATTCGATTTACTCGGCTTAATATTCAGTTCGATGAAAGCAACTGGAAAAATAAAAGCGAACTGATTTGCTGGTATAAAAGCATATTCTCACGCGAGTGTAACTTTGATGCATTATGGCCGTAAAATTGACTGTTTGAGTGGATTTTAATTACGTTAATTTTCTTTTTTTTTTTAATATTATTATTATTACTTTTTATTTCCTTTTCTTATGGCTTTTATTTCGTGCAAAATATTATTTCCGATCTCGCGTACCTGTACAAAGGAACGCGACAATTAATTTGATACGTCGCTTTATGCACCTTTAATGAAAAGTGCTCGTAATATGGAAATGTAAAAAACGTCGCTATCAAAGCGAACGTCGTTGTTTATGTCGGGGAAATAAAAAGCATTTTTATTTTCGTTTAAACAATCACATCTCGGATAAACTTTATGCGTCGAAACATTTAATTATTGCCTTTAATGTTAAATCTCAGCTTGCGTGCAGTATAGAACACGTTCACGTTGTATTGCATTAATTTCGATCGTGAACTTTTAACGCGACGCGCGTATAATTTTATACGTTGCAAATAATACCGGTCGCTGTTAAGGCAAATCACTTTGAAAATTGAATTATGTTGTAAACAACGACGAAACTTGAGTCAAAAGTTCCGAAATGGAACGAATGGGAATCGAGGATGGAAAGAGGTCTATATTTGCTGGTAGCAATTTAGCGGGATTGTTTGGAATTAATTATAGATAAGTATAGCGAATAGAAACAGCGAATAGAGTTTTTTTATGAAAAATCACTTAAAATCGTTTAAAGTAAAATGACGATTTTGTTGATTTTTCTTTCGGATTTTTGTTTGGAGTTATTTTTGATTAAAGTTGATTTTCGTAAAAACTGTTTGGTTTTCGTGCAGTTTTAATGACAAAAGTTTATGTAGTTGATTGGATGTTTTATGACAATACCCTAACAAAATTCAATTTCATAACCCTTTGAAACGGAATTTGACGAGAAATCATTTTCGTTCTTTTCAGACGGTTTAGAAAATTCTATACGATTAAGACAATACATATTGTTTATGATATAGCACAAAGTTGTCGAAATTTCTTGTACTTTTATCGCAAATTTGTTTATATTACATATAAAACTGTTGTTATTGTATAGTAATTTTAAAACCTATTTATTTTTTAAACCTATTTTTCTTATACTTTTTTATTTTAATTAAATCTAATAAATGCCGTATTATCAACGCCAGAAAGAATAGTTAATTTATACTATAAAATCATTCTCAGTTTATATTATCATTTTTGTATATATGTTAACTTTATATATATGTTGTATTTATTCATATTTAATTACATTTATATATAAAAACCTTTATTAAACCTTAGGTTTCTTTTACAATTTTTACAATGTGGTTCGTTAACTACAGTGAAAAAAAGGTTTAATAACTGTTATGAAATATATTTTTGAATAGGCGCAACCACATATTTGATAATATTTATCACTTTGTATATAATATGTAAATGGAAATAATAATTGTTATTACATACAAATTATATTTATTATATTTATTAATAGTTAATTACATGCGACATAAAAATCAAACTCCAAGCAATAAATATTATCATATATGTGGTTGCGCCTATTCAAAAATATATTTCATAACAGTTATCGAATCTTATTATCCCAAGTAGAAATTTCACCGGGCATTATGTCAAAATGTTTAGGGCCTAACCGGGCTTACCGTAAAATGGCATGCCTTGACTTATCCTACAATGTTCCCTTACGGGCGTATTTATTTGGGTAACAAC
>JABFQC010001697.1:0-18315 GCA_022817085.1 Psilanteris sp. ZL-2020
ATATACATACCAACTATTATTGTTATAACGCAATTTACAATATTGAAACGAAACCTACATAAATTTAAACGTAAGATATTCGTAATGTCCTTTGTTATATATATTTATGACATACTACATAACATATATCTACCGCGCAGGAAATTAAAAATTAAAAATTCAATATATTCAATTATAAATAATACATGCATTTTATAATATTAACACCTTATTTATTTAATGACAAGAATTTATTATTAAAAACCTAATAAATAAATTACTGTTCAATTTAAAATATTATAAAATTATAAACAATTAAATTATGAATTATTTGTTAACATCTTAAATAATATATACGCTGAGAGAAAAGATTATTATTTTCACGATTTAGATATTAAAATTAAATTGTTAAGGTGTAGAAACCCGATTTCAATAAAGAGATATTTAATTCAACAGTCAAGATTGTAAAAATTGTGGGTTAAGTTTCATAATATGTAAGTTAATACAACATTCGTTGTAGAATCTATGACAATCTAGATTGTTGAATAGAATATTTGAATTGTCATCGCAACTGCAATCTATGTAATTATTCGATTTAACAATCTTAGAAAATTAACTAAACTATTTAGATATTTAAGTCGACAATCTATTTCTCTGAGTGTAAAATTAATCATCAAAATAGTCACTTATTCTACTATATTTGTACGCTAATCATTGTTTATACGTATTCTATATTTTGTATATAAAATTGATACACATTTGCATTTTTAATTATAGAGCTTAGAAACAAATACAGCAATTATTAATAATAACTTATTTTCTCCGTGCGCAATAAAGCAATTCACCTCATTTATGCCATTTCAGATATTTTCTTTCGATATTCGAAAGCGATAATAGTTTTTATTAGCGCGCCAATCTGAAATAAATTAATTAATAATTATTTCGCTTTTTATTACTGATTTCAATACGTAGATTGCAATCATAACAAAATATAATTTAAATCAAATATTCATGTTATCAATCATTGCTACACACAATATTATCTATACGCTAAAATATATATCATATGCACGCTATAAGATTGTAAATTAATTTATTTATCATAAGAATCAAATCAAAATAATATATAAATATATACGTATTGATTTGTATCCGTGTGTACTAATAAACGAACACGGATGCACCGATAATATTTATCTACGACATTTCGTAAATCATATCCTGTTCATTATAATAATTTAATAAAACGAATAAACACGCGACATACGACATAAATAATAAATAAGAATTACTTTATGCAATTTGTGTATCGAATTATCATATTATACATTTAAAAATAGGTTAGGACGTGTCATATGGTTCATATACTATATCGCGGTATAATAAGATTTGAAGATAAGTAATTTATATGTGCATTTTGTGTCAATTATAATTTTTTGCTCGAATAAATAATTATGAAGTCGGTCTACGGTGCGTCAGAATAGTGAGTGATTTATACGTAGCTGGCACGCGTAATGCTAGACGAGTGCAGTGCAACGTTCTCTTGAGACTAAGATATATGATTACGACACCTCTCTAACAAAACGATGATGTAATCGTTGATATCAGTTTTGATTGAACGCCAACGTCTGTATGAATTCCGCGTCGCGGAGTTCATTGCCTGACGATCGCGCACACAAAATTTCCCCGTTCCCGTTCGCATGCCCGCGAAGACGACATTCGTCTTAGTTTCGGTTTAGCAATTGCTTTCAACAAAGACGCGCGACCGAACGTACAAATCGTCTGGGTGCAAACTAAAGCCCAATATTCGTCGTTCTCTTAGCCGAGATAACCCGGGGTAGTTCGCGTGTGAGAAAAAACCGACGAGCCTTGAAATCCGACATAAAAGCGGCATAAAAGTCGACCATAAAAGATAAAAAGCCCGACTTAATCCTATGGGGTGCAAATCGTGCCTCTTTTCGCCCCGTTTTCATTACTCTATACCCATTTTATTCCGATGCTTCCTATGGCAGCGCGCGTACATGCACCACCACAGAGCTTAGCTTTTCTCTCATCCGGCCCCTGCTCCTCAATTGACCCGCGCGTCCGCGCTCTTTAAGTCCAGTTCATTTTCAAGCGTTCTTTCTTTCTTTTCCAATTTCGCCACCTACGAACGAGACTTTGTGAATTAAAACTTTTTGTTTGAGCGAGTTGAAAGGATCTTTGAAAAGACCACGTGAACGACGGGATTAATTCTGGTCATCTTAGTTGATGTTTAGAAAATTCTAATCAAGAATATGTCTTTTTCCTCTTATGAATGTACGGTCAGGAAAGTTTTCGGTTATTCGAATTCCGTGCGGGTATAGACGATGCAGTGAAATTCACTTATTGCTTTGCTTTTGGCGGACATTTTGTAAACGATTTTTTTATTCGTTTCGAAATGATAAAATGATTTCTAATCATACACACACGTATATGAATACCTGTTTAACATAACGACGTAATATAATATGTTGATTTTTTTAAATATTACTTCACACAATTTTGTTAATAAAATCGAGAATTGTGTTTAACGAATGCACGTTCGCTAAATTCAATTATATATGCTTAACTTACGTATACAGATGTAGGATAAATTGGATCTATTGAAATTATCAGATTATTAATTTTGTATTTTACATCGCACTGTCATGAAGTTTAATAAAAAATGATTACGACTCTACCGAAATGCTGCAATACAGGTAATTTAATGAAAAATTCTTGAACAACTCAGTTATATATTTTTATTGGTATCATCAAAAAGTATATTATATAATGACATTTTAGTGTACCTGTTCGTGACACCGAGCATTTATCAAATAATTTCAGTGCACTTTTTTGCTTTTAATTATAAAAACGCGAAGTATATTAAAATAAGAGCGAGTACGTCGCCCCGCGAAATTATTATGCGAATAAACACGTTCGAGTTAAAACTTTGTTATTATATCGTTCTGTTGTTACGACATAAGTATATTTGCCATAAATTTGGCATAAGTAAATTATGTACACATACAAACGAATGAATACATATATTAAAGTACAACACCCTCGTCATGAAACATTCGTTATTATTATATTTATACCTTATTGTGCGCGATCGTTAATTTGGTTTGCATGTAAAAAGCATAATTTGCTTATACATTTATGCATTAAAACTGTCTTAAAATTCATGCCATATCCCACTTTCGGAATTTCAAAGTCCTTTTAAGAAGCCATTCCATACATATATATTCCGGCGCGTCAGCCGCGCGCCGTTGAAACGAATTGCATAAAGCAGAACATTTGTCATAATATCGGCAAACTTAGTGAGAAATGTATCTAAAAAATTGAGTCGGGGAAGTGCCGCGGGCGTGCTCTTAAATGAAATATACTTTGATGGTCGCTGAAATCGCGCGGCTTGGTACGGCGCGCACGTATGCCCCGCCGATATTTCGGAAGCCTGGCTGCCGCGCTCTCTGCGGATAACGCGCGCCGACCGCAAGAACGTAACAAGATGAAAGGAAATCGCGAAAGGCAGACAGACAAGCACACAAGAACGAGGTGGAATACATAAATAGAACGCTCTCGTACGCGAGTACCTTCTTTTCACTCCTCCCTTTCCAGCTCCCTTTTCCCCCGTATCTGCATCTCCCAATCTAACTCTCCTATTCACTTTTCCTCGCCACGCCGTCCCATTCGCGCGCAACTAGTCTAGACAGAATGTCGATTTTTGCCACGGTCCCAAATTAGAATCCTCGCGCGTTCCCCCGTGCCTGGCCCGCAACTTCGTTATTCGCCATTTCTCCATTACGATTCGTATTTTACTCTTGCTTTTCTCGCTTTTTCGCTCTCTTCCCGCGTCGCGCGTTTTTCTGCTCCCAAAACGGTGCACGACGTTCTTTCTTCGTCGCGTCTTCTTGCCCGTCTTATTTTAACACATGCATGTTAAATTGTTTAAAGGAGATGAACAGACGACAATGTTGCAACATACGACATAAGAAATGTATGTCGTCGGGCGGGCTCCTCCCGCCCGGCGAGCGCAGACTGCGCGACTCGAAACGTTTTGAATATTAATTCCGAAAATACCGTGTACAGGCTGTTTATAATTTTATAGGCAAATTGCACGCGCGGGTACGCCACTGCTTCGGGTCAGTGCCATCGCAATTGCGTTTAACTGCGCTATTCGATTTAAATGCTCGTATAAGCAAAAGTATTACGAATCGATTCGTTCGCAAGTAATTGCGAACCTAAAACCCGTAAAAGATTTCAGTTCATTTTGCGTGCGAATTTGGATCTCCGTGCGATTTTCGGTTTACTAAACCGCGCATTGTACGGTATTGCGTTGGAAGTGTTAGCGCAATGTGGTATAGCGTTAGAAAATTACATATTCGATACGTGACTGGAACGTTCGCAATGCATTCGGAAACGAGAATCAAGTAATTTGGAATCGTCAAAACGCAGTTGCATTGATATAGTTTAATAAAATTGTTTATCATTAGTCGAAGCGACGTATTTATCGGCGTGTGCTTTTCGAACGCATTACGATTTAATTAGATTCGTTAATGGAATTCACGGATTAGCAACTCGCGCGTGGCGCATCTTTAATCCGCGCGGAGAACACGAAATCTTTGTATACTCAGCGGAGTACTCGACGGTTTCTAGGCGGATTACGTCGACTCGTGAGTTAATGCGTGGAATTGCGATAACTTATGGTAGGGTGAGTTTAGCCGCCACAGTAGACTGGGGATGATTATAAGGTCTAAACCGCGCGCTCCATAACACCCCGACACTTTGTACGCAACCGGTTTCACGCCGCTCGTCCGCGATTATCGAAAATCGACCGCAATTAAGCGCGACGCAGTTATCGACAGATTTTGGCGCGATCGTGAATTAGCTCGGACCCGGACGAATTCGGAAATCGCGCGGCCCTTGGAAAAACGCGTTAATTTCGCAAATGTTTCGTTCTCCGTCGAATACGCTGCGCTAAACCGCCAGTCACGAAACTTCCGCGCTGCGTTATGAATTTTAATCGAGACGGTCTCGGCGATAACAAAATCTGGGAGTGCAGAAGTTGAAGATTTATTTAGATGAGATTCTGATTTAGTTCGAGCTGCGGAACGATTAATACTGATTTACGCCGCGACGCGCGAATAAGAAGGCGCGGAAATAATACGCGGATTACTTTGGCGGGAAAAAAGGACACGAAATTGGAGTATATTTTCGACTGTAATACGAGTTTCATTATCAAAATGATTCTTTAATTACCAACGGCGCCGGTAGTCCTTTTTGCGTCGACTGTTTGTATATATATACATATTTAAAAATGATGACGGAGTTAAGCAAAAGTGATTTTATAATTGAGTCGAAACCTCTCGTTTCATTGGACTCGTTAATTCGACGGGGCTTAATCGCGCGAGAATCGTATTTCATCGTGTGGCTCTTTGATAAATAATGCGTAGTTGTCACTGTTGGGTGCATTTTATTTGTTATCGCGTTGAAAGAAGAGATGTGAATTAAAGGCAAGCAGAAAGCAAATTAAGCGTAATGCGCTACTACATGAACCTGGCCCGCGGTGTTGCAAGCACATTTTGCGAGTGTGGCGAAAATGTCTAACGAAATGACCATCCCTTATTTTATTTCCACTTGTTAGCCGCTCGTTGGTTCGTTTCGTGCATACACCACGCCAAAAACTGCAATATTTTTCATCCGAAACATTGCTTCGCGTGAACTGTAAATCTTAGCAATTTATTATTGAAATCGGCCGAGGGGTTTTAAGAAATCTGTCACTGGAAGTTTATGATTCTTTTAGCGGATTAATTAATAAAGCCAAACCAAAGGTTTTTGATTCGAATTAAATTGTCACTGATGTGTGAATTCAGTGAACAATATATAACAGAAATTGATGTGTGTATATATATATATATATATATATATGTGTGTGTGTGTGTGTGTGTATTAGCAGTCGGAAGTTGCGGTTGATTAAATTTAATCTTCTGTTTTTAAAATAATTAATGTCGAAATGCGTTATATATGTTTATTGGGGAACTTTCGTTCTCATTTCCGCCGAATTTTAATCCACCGCCCGTCGAAATTACCGAGCCAGATATAATTATTCAAAAAAAAAAAATGTGTGCATTTCGTAGAGAAAGATTAGATTGAAGCCGTATATTTACATATCTTAATACAAATGCAATAACAATACAAGTTAGCAAATAGTATATATTTATGTAAGGACAACTTTGTAGAGAATATATAATTTATTCAATTCGCTTTCAAGACCATCGTGGTTTCTGCTGCGGGCTGCAATCGACATACCACAGAGACGGCGCACTTCAAATCGATTATACTATTTATGTATGCTTTATATATTATATAAACGTAGGTACATCTGATTGCTTATGCATCTTCTCATGGTATATTCCTCAGAGGCTATGATGCCCTTTCTTTAGCACGCCGCGCGTCTTGTTTCAGTTTGGTTATACCAGCATCTTGCCACAAAATCCGTGTAACTCGCTGAAATGCATCAAATTCCTTTGTAGCTTCGCATCATCCTAACTCATTCATTCTTTTAACTCACTGCTTTTGTTAGACTTCAAATTCCGCGCGTTTAACTGCTTTATACTCCGGGCTAATGCTAACCCTATATTTTATCGGTATAATACTGCGGATTATGTGCATTAATTAAATATCAAATTGCGCGGACCGTTAAAAAGAGGGAAACTAATTAAACCATAACAATTAAACTGGAATAATTATGTTCAGTTAAATTAATCAGAAGTATTTACAATTCTTCATATTATATGCGTATTATTTTCAACCGCTTGAAACATTCGTGCAAATAAATTTTATTTCACGCGCGGCGTTTTATTAATTTTCGCATTAAGTTTTTATTCAATAAAAATACCCTCGTTTGGCCACGGCTCTTTTTTAAATAATTATATAAGCAACGCAATTCGGAGAATTTGTGTAACGAAAGTGAAGACATGAAAAAAAATGTGTATTACTGGATGTGAGAACTTTAAATTATTAATGGCTGCAAAGAATTTTATGCCGGATTCTCGTTGAGTTTACTTTCTCAAGAATGCAATTTGGATGAATAATAGCAGAGCGTGTTTAATTATATCTAGTTCTTAGGGGTTAATTGAGATATTCAAATTTTTATCAAAAAAGAAGCAAATCATATAATAATGCAGTGACTTTGATGCATCAGTTTAGTGCATTGAGAAAAGCATAGTTTAACAGCAATGAAAATTGTGTTTAGAAAACTGTATTACAATTTTTCACTTTTACTATTTTAGATCGTAACGTATTTATTATTAACCAACTAAATGAATAAATTTACTTATATTAATAGTTTTCTTAACGCGTATTTGTAATTTTGCAATATATTTATATTTAATTTATTGCCGGCAGATATTAAAATTCAATATACGCGTTACTTAAAGTAAAGTTTATAAAATTAGTAATATACGATGGAAAATTTATGTTAAAAAACCATAAACATGTAAATATATCTATTGTTCCTTTTTTCGTGCAACACAGCTCTCCGACGATAAATTTTCGGAGCGCTCATGCAAAACGTTTATATTTTGGTTATTAAATTTAGATTTATATGAAAGTAGTTAAATCATTTAAATATTAATTTTCTAAAAGGATTGTTGTATATACCACAGTAAATATATGTTATTAAGTAATTCACTCTGCAAAATTTAATGTACATGCGAATATTAAAATTAACTTTTTATATTAATTTTCATGTAATTTAAACTTTTAGTGTATATATACATAAATTTACTTGTAATGTACACAGTACATTAAAAATCAATAAAATTTGTACGAAATTATTAATAAATGTAGTATTACTTTATTATTAGTACATGTAGTAAAACTGTATTAAATTATTTTAAAAATAACTATATTCATAAACAGGCTTGAATAATTAATTAATTAATTAATAAAGAGCTGCAGTAAATTAATTATACTAATAGTGGTTACTTATTCTACGTTCAGTTTATAACATATTAATTGATTACGGGCACACAGTTACAGCTACGGCACTGAAGCTGCAAAACTAAAATTAGAATTAACATTTGGAGGTACTATAGTGTTGTATTTAAGATGAGACGTTGAAATATCGAGTCGCTATATGCTCATAATAACTAATAATTTTTTGTGTATATATATTTTTTAACAAATCTTAATACACCTGGTATATGAATTATCTCATGACTGCGTCGTTTTCAGATTTGAAATATTTTAAATTGTAAGTAAAGATATGTTTTTGATATAAATAATATATTTCATTTTCTATTTCAATTTCTGATGAAATACATATTATACGAGATAGACAGTTATTTCGAAAGAACAATTTGTGACGTTCCATTTAATGCGTAAAGAAACGTTTATATTTTTTGAATGAACCAAAAGAAAACCATTAAGTATATCCATTTGATACTAAAAACACAAGATGGAAAGAAGAATTTATATACGAGAGAATTGACCATTTCTGTATGTCGTTAGTCAGTTACGACAGGATTTCTTTATGAAGATGAATTATACTCCGAATCATTTGCTATAATGATTTACATCCGATATGTTATCCCTAAATCTATTTTCCAAACGTAGAGCAGGCATTTACACAGCGACTGTATAGTGAATAATTGAGTTTCATGCAATTTCAAATATTTATTCATTATATTTTAAAAATGTATGGCAATTAGTATATTGTATACAATGTGCTTTTCAAACACACATTACGGAATTTATATGCAAGCATTCATTTAGAGAATTTTTGTTGTGTTTAATAGAAAAATATTTGTTAAAGAAAACTTTCGTTATTCTCCTACAACAATTTTTTGAACATTCTCTAATTGTATTTAAATATCGAAAATAATATTTAATTGTTAAAAGATAAATCACTCATTTTCTAATATCTGTAAAATATTTCAATTACATATTTTTTATCATAAAATGTAATTAGTATATTTATTTATTATAACCTGATAACTTATTAAAAATTATATTTAAATAGACACGCTGAAGAATTTAGTAAGTACAATTTTGTACACTAAAACAATTAATTTTACAATTTTTGTCAAAATAGATACAATAACCTTAGGATGAATGTACGAAAATGAGATAAATATGATAAATTATGATTAAAATCTTCTAAAAGTTTTCCAAAAATTAGCAAACAATTACAAAGTAGTGAAGCATAACGATTATTTACATAATAGTTTATTTATCCTACGTTTGTTATCTATTCTGGTAAAAGTTGTAGCATTGTTTTTTAGTGTAGTTATAACTAATGATAGTAATTATAATATCAAATAATACAGTGAAAAATAAAGTTAGACATAATTGCGATTTACTCGTCGGTTTGTAGATACATTGAAAGTAAAAAACTTTATAATCGATAAGAATACAAAGAAACTAAGAATGCAAGAGGGTATCGTTACGATTGGGCAATAAAACTGTTGATTCGCAAGCTATATAAACATTTAATCGTATTATTATTAAATGAAAGAAATTCTGTTATTTGGAATAATAATAGAATAAATTATTATTATTCTTTCACATGGATGATTACAAAGTAATTTGAATTAATTTTCGAACGGGGTTTATTATGTGAAATGTACATTGAGAGTAGCACTGTACTTTGGTGACATAATTGATAAGTAACTACTTAATTTAAACTGAATGTATTACTTTACTATTATATAATTTACGACTCGAACTCATCATGTGATTTATGTTACAAAAGCCTTTTGTTGCGCTAAACAACAAAGAATTTCAATGATTTTGTTGTAGTAGAATGACAAGTTGAAATTAGTTTTTGGTTATCTGAACCTCTTCTCTTTTTCAATTATTTATGACTGACATACGTTTACATATCAACTAACCTGCTTCATTGGTAAAAAATTTAACATTGGGGAAAATTAGTGCAGCACTGTTATACCTTTAAATAAATACACCAAGAAAAAAAATGTTTAACAATTTACAATATAATATATCAAAAGTGGACGATACGTGAAAATACAAGAAAAATTACTATGTAATGTAGTAAAATTGGCAATGCACATACTAATATATTCACGTTTATGTAGAAAATTTTAATATATAATGTAATAATTTTTTTGTGTTTTCACTTTTGAAATATTATATAGTAAATTGTTAAATATTCTTTTCTGAGTGTACTAAATAACAATTATAAGCGTAAATGTTTATAATCATATATGTAATAAAATTAGAGTTAACAAAGTAGATATTTGTTACCATCGATACATTGTTAGCGTCTAAAATGATTTTTTTTAATTCAATTAGAACGAATGCTAGGACTGCGTGTACCCATAAAAATTGTACAGCTATTTTATAGTCATGCGAAGTTTCAGATTTACACTCACTGTAAGCTATAAATATCTCGAGCCATCAATGACATAGCTTGCTTCATTCATATCATTACAAGAGGAGACAAAACAATAATCTTTATCGAACAATATAACAGATTTATGAAGATTAATTAACGTATTGAATAATGCAAAATTACAGATCGTTTATTATTATAATTTGTTTTTGAATAATCTAAATAATTTTTTCATGTTATAAATCAAATTTATCTCAAAATTATTTATTAAAATGTTATTTATTAATTACCATATTTTTATGTAATTCTGATTATTTCGCCAGTTAATATTGGCAGTATACATAATTAACAAAATTGAATAGCAACATTTTCAACAGCAAATTATTTTAATACATTATTCAAATTACGGTGTCTTGTTGAATAAAGGAATAAGTTTCTTTTATAACAAAAATACGTTTTACAGTGAACGTATTGCAACTACTTTTATAAAATTGTTTTATTTAATTCAGTGTATATTATTTTCTTATATGCCTTTTATTCACTTACACCATTGTGACTATTCATGCAAGAGTAACTTGAAATCGTTTTCACTAACATGATGAAAACGTGTACGCTACGCTGTACATACGTTTACTTTTATAAAAAGTGCTTTTTAATCACAATCATGAAATCACAGTTGCATGATTAAACGCCGAAGCGATAAATACTTAACGAGTTTGTAAATAATTTACTTAAAGCCATACCTATACCATTTCGTAAAGTAAGTAAAAAGGCGGTTGCGGAGAAGTACTACGTATCTATCAATTGTGCAGAAAATGAAGATAACCCTTCACTTTTAGACCGCGAACACTGAGATTTTTCTTGACCTATGAGAACAAAGGTCTCGCTTGAGTGTCTGAGAAAAGTCATTCGGGGGTTGGCTTATAGAAAAGAATAATTCAGTACGCTTCTTAGTGAGAATGAAGTGCTGCCACTGAAGTTCTCTAGAGAGCTTTCGAGCGATGCCTCCACCACTCTTTCTCCTTCTTTGCAATGCTTGCGTCGCTTTCACTTGCTTCTCTGCTTTTTAGCAATTTCACCGAGAACCGATTTTCTCCTAGCATAAAGCATTTACTAGCAGCAATAAGATAGAATGCATTGTTTGCTACTGGTAGTGATTCATTGTTAATTGATCGTCGAACTTTTTATATATGCGAACGAAGACTATTTTTTTCTGTTTTTATTTTTTTTTTGTAATTTATACATATATATATTATAATATAAAGCACGCTGTTAAGTAAAATAGGTACTAAAGTTGTACATACGGGTGGTTAATATTTCAGCTTTCTTATTAAAACTGTCGTTAATAATAACCAGCATTTAATAATTAGCAATACGAGAGTAACGCGGATTTAGGTCAGATGTCAGATCTATTGCAGGGCTCGTTAATATATATAAGACGTTTTAATTTTCGCCGCGGTCGATAAAAATTGAGCACATAATTTATGTATCGTCGCAAATTAATCGCAATTAAAATCCATTGAGAGCGAACAACAAGCCGATCCGCACCGACTCACACACAACCGGCGGTGATTGTGGGATACGTCTAATGAGTCTGTGGGCTATTTATTTTTGGTAGCATAGTAAGAAAGCACTCTTCCAAACGAACCGATATAAATCCGAGCTCTCTTGGCAAGCGACAGTTACTGAATGTTTGTTGTGTATATATAACAACAGAAGGCGGAGAGAAGGAGAGAACGGAAGAGAGCGGTGGAAGCGTCGAAACCTTCTGATTAGGAGATGAGTCTCTTCACTTATCCTCGTCTTCGTCTGGTTGTACGCTTTCTTTATCTACGCGAAGCACTCTCGTTTGTGTTTGTTACTTTCCCGGCCGTTATGGACGATTCTATCATAACAGAATACACTAATGCCGCGGACCGTATAACGTCGATAAATATAAATACGGCTCGGACTACCGTTAGGGATTGCATTTACCTGTATCGCGATTCTTATTGGCCGGATGAATAAGTCATAAGTAAAATTTTCACGTACCATGACGATACTTTTATATTGATCGTTGATGCAATTGCCGTCCCTTTCAGCACTTTCCTTCGCCAGAACAATATTGCATTACACGCATTTGCATTTTTATTTTACACCCTTTGGTTACTCTTATATTTTATCGATTATTATCAATACAGAATGAGTCGCAACGATGGCGCTACTGCTTTCCAGAATTTTGATTAATTTCCCTTGTGGCTTCATTTACATGTCTAAGTTTTTGTCGAATGATAATAACGTTTATCGGAGCTTTTAGTGACTTGCAATTTAAATTTACAGTTAATTTTCGAGGTGTTGAGTTCTATTGTGCCGACTACGTAAAGTATGTAACGAGCAATTTTTATGCAAAAACTTCGCTTCTAATGAAGTTCTTTGTGACTTGGACAGTCGACCTAACTGTTTTAATAATAACTTTCGCCGACCGACAAAATTTAACGTATCCCGTGTGTCACGGCGTTATTCCGGATTGGTTTCATTCGATGAATCACGTGGCCGCGCGTTAACGGAAGAAGAGTCGTAACCTTTGCAATTTGACTACCGACGTGTTTGGATGAGAATAGGCACAATCTTAATACCCTTAGTTAAACGTTATCGTATTCGCGGTTCCCGTTTCTTGTTGGCAAAGCAAAATCTGTTAGAAACGATAACTAAACCGTTTCTGCGTAGTCCTTTGACCCTTCATCAAAAGCGCTAACAACGACGATTTATAATCAAAAGCCTGACTTGTTAACTCATCCACCCAGTATAATTAACATTACAGTCCCTTTTCTATCTCCCGTGTACTTATCATATTATGTTGAGATGTTGATAACATGTTATATTATATAAGATATAATGTACACAGACATACAAACGCGTGCATATATTTGAGAAAAATGCTTTCTCAGACGCACAGTGGGTTGTGACGTTAACTGTTTCATTTTAACAATTATAATGAGATGTTTTATATAGACTTGTTATATATCCTAATAACATCTTTGTCGTTTACATATATTTAAGAGATCGTATTTTCTTCTACTAAATACGTTTTGTTAATATTCACAAAATTTGATAAAATGTAATAATATATTTACTAAGTAAATTATGTAAAGTACATATACGGATATTATTTTAATGTTAATTATTAATTATATAAATATTGATAATTTACATTAATGTGCCGGTTTAATTATTTGTCTGCATTTAAATGTAATTTTATTAATCGACCTTTGTATGTATTTAGGTCATTAAAACTATATCCTCTACTCATTTAATTTTAGAATAATGCAACAGTGTTTAACTTCATATATTTAATTATAAATATATTTTTATAATTAATTTCTTTTATTTATATCATTTTATTACGAGCGATGTATTTGAAAATAGATGTAGAGTGCAGTTGTATGCATTTTTTAGACTGAGATAATATAGTAATAGCAAAATTCGTGTGATAATATTTATGATTATTTTTCTTGTATGTTTTAATTAACGTACAAAGCGTTACTTTTGATCCCAGCGATTACGCGTGGCAGGTCGAAGTTTGCTAAACTTTTGATCATGAAGTTGAGCGTCAATTTATTCTTTTATAATGAAATGAATCCTTTTTTTGTTAGTTTATAAACACTGCTTTTCATCTACAATAGAAATAATTAAAAGTCACAAACTCATATCTATATTGTAGATATTTTTAATCAAATAAAACAAATAAATAAACACTAAAAAGGATTTACGTATAACTGCGGTTATTGCAAAGAATAATTTTAATTAATTTTTGTTCGCAGCTTATTTTGTTCTGTATTCTTTTGAGTTTAAATTGAAGAAAAATTAAAAAGTAATGATGTATGCAACCGTTTAAAGAAAATTAATGATCCAAGAATATTCGTCCTCGCCATAAGAGACTTAAGACCGTTTGTAAATTATATTTGTATACATAAGCAGATCAACCGGCAATTTTGAGGACAACACTTTGTATAGTGCCTAGATAATGTGATACGACGCTATATAACGGAAATTATCGCTCGAGGGATATAATCTCCTATAGGATAGGACCTCTATCCTATTATTGGTTTATTTATACCATTTTTTTCGTCAACGCTATATAGATATAATATATTGTGGTCCAAATACGGTTTTACATAGAATATATATAACGCAATATTCAAAAACTTACCAGCTTTATTATATTTCCCAGACATTATTGTCTGCAATTATAAATTCAGAAAATTGATTCATTAAAAATTCAACCTTTAAGTTTTACATTTCTGAAATTTGTTATTCATATATTGTAACTGAAAATTTGCAAGTAAAAGATTTGATGTCGCTGGATCCCAATTTGAGGTCAAATTTCTCAAATTCACTAGACTATAACGGACAATTTTAAAATTTGTTGCGAAACTCATTACAAGAGCCACTCATTGTTCAGTCATTGATCGAAAATGTTTAATCAAATAACTAAAAATGAACTTGCGAGGTACAAATAATTTGTCATATTGCAAACGCCATTTTTAATTTTGGAAATCAGATTTCAAATTTATAATCAGCGACTTATGAAACCTTTAAATACGAAGTTTTACGGATTTTATTGATTAAAATTTATTTTAAACGAATAAATGACAGGTTTATAGCGTATATATTTAGTCATGAGTGAATAGGTTGACATATTGGTTTTTTTAGATTATAAATTAAAAAGTACTAAACATATTTGAAATGGTTGCAGAAGTTCTATACACCATATTGAGTTTAATTAATTAATTTTTTTAATTAAATTGTACATATTCATTAATAATTAATACCGTCAAATAACTATAACAGAATTAAAAAATGCATTCGGCTTTATATAAACTGAACGAATATTGCTGTTTTCTATGCATTTGCGAGTGTTAATAAAACATCAAGATTTTTTACTTTCTACATTCGCGCATGATTATGGCCCAACTGCGCAATTTGAAAAATTATTCCATGATTCAATAGCGCATAATAAATAAACAAAACTGAATAAATAACGAACGTGGAAAATATGAAAATATATTAGGAATTATTATAGATGGTTACAAAAAGGACAAAAAGCCTGACAATTTCGTGATTCAGTGACGTGATCATTTTCCACTTGTGAGTTGCTGCACAATTATTTTGGCAACCGTCCGTAAACTGGCCAATATGCGACGTGTTGGAAAGCCTCCAAACGGTCTAAAATTGCGCAGAGGATAAAGGTCATGAAGGAAATACCTGGGATATCCTTTGGAAGTGGGAGGTCTTTCCTTCTTATCCCTCGACAAGCAGGACTTAATCCCATTTGGATATAATCCAGCATATGACAGCAGTGACGACACAGAAGCATCTGTCGGAACAGGCTCGAGGAGAAACCTTTTTCTTTCCTCACGCACGGTTCCAAAAACGTCGAGATAACGCGATTCGTAGGTTGTCACTATACCTTGGCATATAATGACTGCTGATAACCACATTTATTATCATCAAATCATTATAGGCATCCTTCAACAACAATACCAGATTCGACGGATTTGTACTCTACGCCGAGAATGTCATATTGTACCAGGAACAATGCAAATTGTAATTGAAACTATATGGTATTGTTCTAACTTTACTATTTAACATAGCACCCGGTTTTAACCAATCATATTACCGAATTCATTTCTCTTAACCAATCGGCGCTCACGATTCATTAGCATCCAAATTGTACAATGTAATGCAGTACAATGTAAATTGTACAACGCAACGCAAGTTCTAAGAGTAGCTTCTAATTATTCTTAATTGTTCTAAAATGCGTACAAAATTAAATTCACGTAAAATTTTCATTAGTTTTTTGCCACGGTTGATTTAAAACGCTGTAATGTAAGACATTCGGATTTATATCTACGTAGGTAGATGTTTTGTTGATATAACTTTACGAAATCATTTAAAATGTACACTATCTACCAAAGTAAATCGCTTTACGTGTACAATGAAGTGTGGTTATAACGATATAACTATCAAACAAGATAAGGGAAACATAAAAGGGTTTGTTAGAAATTGTTAAAGAACATTACACAACAAAATAATTGACTTTAAATATTAGAGAGCAGCTCTTTGCATTGTTTTGAACGCAGTTACAATTTCATTTATTAATGTTCTTGTTTTCCGCGGTATTATACATCAAACAGTAGTTGTAAGGAATGTTTGCAAATTGAGGAACACTATATTGATTTATTTTGATAAATTAACTAAACAATTTGACGAAACTCGCAGAGAATGTGGTTTTTTGAATGAACAAGTTATTTAAATCTTTTGTTTTTTTTTATATACATTTTATTTTATTTTTAATACCAAGCCGAAAATATAATAAAGAAGAAATAAATGACTGGCCAAAAAATGCCATTTGTAGTATTGATATTTTTTGTGCCATTTAAGTGAAATATAATCAATTGTTCGTTTGATAAAGACGACGTTCGTTTTCAGCGAGGCGCATTCGCGGGTGGATTATATGTACGTTTTGTTTATCGATGAATCTGTTTGCAGTAGATACGAATCAAGTGCAGTAGGTGCTTTTTTGTACTACCCCCTGGTACTACCTTTTCTATTCGTGTCAAAGCGAAATCCTATTTTGCGTAAATCTGCATTCGACCTCCGTGTACGATATACACGACTATTCGACGAGGAGGGCTGAATTCTGTTTAAAATACATTTATTGGTAGATTCGAGTTATACATATAGAAAATTCGAACGTATGCAAATCTTGATTTGCTTCAAAATTCGTTTGTGTTCTTCAGAGAAACAAAGAGTATGCGTGAATTTTCATATAATCAAATAATTATTTGATTTTAATGTATTATACTTTTGCAGCATTTATTTCCACTTTTAAGTTGTGTCAATATTTATGTTTTATTGTTACGCATCATTAGACACAGATAATATTATTTGATATTATCCTTGAAGGTGTTTTTTCAGGTATATGGTGTATTTAAATATGTTTTAAATAAATGCAATGGTTAATAATATCTATTTATTGCAATCGTTGATGGGTATTCATAGAATAAAATATTTACGCATATTATCTCCAATTTTAATTATTAAATTATTTTAATTATATATATACAATTGTTTACAATATTCATTAATTATTGCGTTCATTCACAGAAAATGTAAAACATATGGTTATTGTTGGAAAATTTAGAACCATGTAACATTGCTCAATGGCAATTACGAGACAATACGTTTAGAACAAAGGAACACACTATAAATTATAAATAATTGATTAAGAGCGAATACGCAAACAAAAAGTGCATAAAATTAATTAATCTCGTTGAAACAGGTAAAACAGATTAATAATTTAATTCTGAATCAAATCAATAGGAATAATCATTTTTTAATAGTATATTCAATGTAATTATATATATATATATATATACTGAGAACAAATTTATAGAAAAAGTAGTACACATAACAAAAATAATCAAAATTTTAATTTCACCTTAAAAACTTATCCATAAATATTACATTTTTCTTAGCTTAATTTTATTCTTTATCATAATTCACACAGAATTTTATAATATGAAAGTAATATTAATTAATTTTTCTTACTTGTGTAGATTATACAATATTTCCTTAATAATTTACTATAATATTTACTATCCAATTTCTCCCAGTGATAATAAACAATCGATGAGCATAATATATAATTTTGATATTTATGCCATGTAGCTATAATTTTGTATTTCATAGTAATCGTATATAGTTAATTTGATTTATTTCTTAAGTATTTTAAGAAGTAATAATAAGTTTTCAGAATCATGGACGTGCCTTAGTTCACAACACCAATGTCTTACTTTAAGATACATACATAGTTAAAGCTATCTTATTATTGAAAATCCCAAACTCATTTACGTCATTAAAAATTATCATTTATATAACTATTTTTCAATATTCCATATTCTACAGTATATATATATATATATATATATATA
>JABFQC010001698.1:0-18315 GCA_022817085.1 Psilanteris sp. ZL-2020
CAAACGGTGCCTGCTATCAACCGTACTGAAACATCTGCTGGCTCGGCTTTGGTTTGCCGTATTTCGGCAACTGCATAAGGGCCAGTATTGGGCCATTTGTACTACTCTGGCAATTTCCACTTGGGATAGTTTTTAAAGATATTTGTATGTTATACTATCATACATATAAAGGTAAATATAAAAACTACAAATGAATAAAAATACCTAAGAGGAATAGTAACATTTTAACTCTTTATGCATTTAAATGTACCCATAAAATAATTTTGTTATTAAAAAATATTAAATAAAAAAGTTTATTTTTTAATATTATCTTTAATAATTAATGATATCAATTTATTATATAATTTGTGTAAAATAATAGCCAAAATTTCATTAATATATTTAACTGACCAGCATTTATTTATATGCATTATATTTTATATACTATAATACATTTATATAAGATGCACCAAAAGTCTTATGAACTGCTCTGAACGTATAAAATTGGAAAAAGGTACTATTGTACCTTTTATAGAAATTAAATCGAGCATACAATGTCAAAATGTCAAAATTTCTATAATTTAATTTCTATAATTTATTTAATTTCTATAATTGTTATATGTGTTTATAACATAATATTGAGTTAAGATTACGGAACAATTCTTTGTTTTCTACATATTTTATGTTATTATTATCAAAAATTACAGCTGCATTAACATGGAAATGAAATTTTGTTCAATGTTACGTCCAGTATTGAGTAATTATCTATCATTTAGATAGATAATAGATCAGGAATAAAGCTTTTTTTATGGAAATAAATTGATTTTTAAACATTATATTTTTTATTGTAGTAACTGTTAAATTATTACCACTATATGTATATACACTACAGAGACTTACATATATCATTGCGAAATACGATAAACGTTATTGTTATACTGATGCAATATAATTATATGAGTAAATGATAGCAAAGGAATTTATTTTTAAGTTAATAATAGATTTTGCTTATCAATACTTTCTCTATAATTAAACTTACGTACTTTGCAAAGTAACAATAGTTATGTGCTATAATTAAATAGAAAATTTCAATTATTAATTAGAAAATATAACAATCATGTTTTGTATTCAGTATGTCACAAAGACTTATAATGATGCATCTCGGTGACTTATCATTTGATATAATTGTTATGATGACTTTCTAAATCAATGGTTATTAGAACAGAATATATATGATATATAATAGTCTTATATAATTCTCATGCATACAAATTATTATATGTATATAAACGATAAAATTGTTATTACCAAGTTTATTTGTCCATACAAAATGGAATTCGAGTTTCATTAAAAATGAATAAAGTACTTAATGCTACATACAATTAAATATGAAATCGGCTAAAAATATAAACCGATTTTTTATGCAGTATAATTGATCAATAATTATTGTTATCTTGGAAGATTTATTTATTTACAATTAATTGCCTGACAATACATTTGATTTACTAGCGCTGTAATTTGATAAACAATTCATTTAATATTTAACAATAAAATACATTTCAGATTGTTGTGAATGGTTATCCGTGGTTTGTATATTTTATATAATATTTAGATTGTAAAAATTATACTTAATAAATAATAATAAAAATTCATTATTGAGAAATAATAATAATAATAATAATAATAATATAATAGCATATTTATCAATCGAAATTTCTTATAATAATTTTATTTAATATTTATGTTTAAAATAGGCAGTGTATACAATTAGTATAATATAAGTTTCGTTAACATTTAATGCAGTATTTTAAGTTATATTAAATTTTATGATCTAATACACTTCTTTAAATTAATTTATAAATATAAAGTAGGTTAAAAGTAAAATTAAATATTTTTAAAGAGAAACATTCTTTACAATTGAAAATCGTTATTTTTAATATAAAAAAATATTATAAAATTCTTTATTAAATTTAATTGATTAAAAAATGTTTAATCTTAATGTTAAAATGTATATCGTAGAATAAATCTGTATATCTTAAAATATATTATATTGTAATAAATTGTATTCATTGCAAGTATAATGATTACCGTTCACATAAATTTTATCTAATAATGGTATATATTTTTATTTTAAATAAATTAATATTCATTTAATTTTAAGTACAATACGAAATCAATTTGCAATTTAATGTAATTACCGTTGTTAAATACCCTGAAGTACTTACGGGTAAAACTTAATGATCATTTTCTAGGAAATTTTCTTTTAATTTTTTAATTTAGGTAGTAAGAAATATGTTAAGATATCAATATAATAACCCGAGTTATAAATTATATAATATTATATATAATTGAAATTATCATTGGCATATATTTTGTAATGATCTGGTTGCCACATTACGTATTGAGGCCATTATAACATATATATCACAGTAGTATGTAATGGAAGGCATTTATATGGGCATGATGTGGATATCAATTATAAGGTCCTCATAGCTTTGTCATAATAAATTTAAACTTTCCTAATAATAACATTTTATTAATTATAAAATGCTGAAAAAACCTACAAGTACAGTAACAATGCATATTTAAATATATTACATTTATAAATAACCTAATTACTTAAAAAACCTCATTTTCGCGGTGGAATATACATTTTTTTAGAAAACGGTCACCTATTCAAGTGACAATCGTTACTTTTGTTGCTTTACTCTTCTTCTTTGTGTCTGTAGACATACATTAAATGCCTAACAATAAATTAATCAGGTTATGAAAAGTTTGCAATGTTTTCACTATATATATATATATTTATAATAATATTCGATCTGGTACTGATATGATTTAATTTGACAGACAGGCCTCGCGATGGCCACAAAATGCAAACTATTACTCTCTATCAATATTTAGCAGGAGAGAGCATATGACTTTAATATGGTTCTAAGTTTTCAGATAATGTTTTTCTTATCAAATTTTTACTGAACACGTAATCTACATTTATATACGTACTGATAAATGAGTATATATAATTTCATAGTTATTTTGTTTTCATACATACAATATTTAACGTTTTCAGAATATATTAATTAATTATTCTTGGCCTTAAGAATATGTTTTACATAGTTTTTTGCTTAAAATACAAATGTTCACTGAAAACGTACAATGAATATCGTAATCGAACAATTTAGAAGTGAATCCTTGATGCGTCACAGGCTGACGTCAGTGAATGTAGGGCATGGTAGAATTGAAGGAACATACGTAGGGTCACAAAATGATTTACTATGATAAATGGTCATTTATATTTCTAACCTGCATATCATTTCTATTAACGATTCGTGAAGTTCTATGTCATAACTTGTTAGTAATAAATATGAAAACAAACACAGATCACGATATAGTAATTTTTACTCTCATATGAATGTATATACATAAGCGTTTACTATATATTTATACAAATACATATATTTATATTTAGATTAGAAATTATCATACGAATTTAACGTTTCAGCTATATATGATATGATCAAGTTATTCCTAATCTATATTTAACACACACAAAACAGATTTATTTATAATGATGCAGTATAATTCATGACTGAATGATACGGTGCACTGTTTGCACGGTAGTTTTGACAATATACACGACAATTTATCGGCATGAATTTTTTCGAATTTTTTAACGGAATTTTTTAAATTTTCAATAACACAAAATCGTTGACAAGCTGATGGATATTGGTTTGGGTGTGAATTTTTTTCGCTTTTTTTAAATGCTTTCTATTCGCTATGTATGCGAAATGTAAATCTTGACACACATATCGTTTTGTCGAATTTTTCTCCCTTAAGCTACTGAAAAGTATTTTTATTAAAAAATTTGCGCAAGGTGTACGGAAAATTTACAAAAATGTCGTACTCCGAAATTATAAGCATTACATTATTTTTACAGAAACAATTTATCCAATTTTTATTATAAAAACGCGTTATTAAAGACGGCATATATGAACGAATTTTTCCTAATAAATGATACGCGTATAAGAATACAATTAGACCTAATTGAATAGTGTTTTTTCTTAAAACTTTACACTTATACACGTACGAAAAAAGAATTTGAAAAAAAGGTTGATAATTCGATTATTATTGTACGTTGGTTCCAAATTGCATGACAATCGACTTAATATTTCTTTCCTTTGTACCGATTTCGCAGTAGAAAAATATGCCGCTTGGCAGCATGCCTTAACGCGAATCTACCTGGCTCCGGGTTTACGCGTACAACGAGCTTCCGTGGGTGGAAAAGCTCAGATCAATATCAAGCGCGAATTGGAACGTTTCGTTGCGAAGATCGACCCACGACCCGTGACCTAGTGGACCCGCCCGTTTTCTGACACACGCGGCATAAAAGTGGCGCCTCTAGAAAGACTTCTTTGTAACTATGAATGGTGGTTGAATATATGGTTTTTCGTTTACACTTGCATTATTTAATTTTATATCTCGAAATAATTGCTATAATTGGTAATTTGATAATTAAATTATGGATTCTAATTGTTTATATTTATTGTACTTATAAATTGAATATTTGATATTATACATGTATAATTATTTCTTCCACAACTTGCACGGTATTTAAGGATTGCTTTTTGATTTCGATATTCAATTCTGCGATATTGTAAGTGTACTGTTAACATTTTATTGTTTAACAGTTAATTTATATTTTCTTCCAGAAGCTTCGATATGTAGAGTAAGATTTAATATCAACCGTTGAGTTATAATTGAAGAAATGTTCTCATAAAAATGTTGTAATAGTATAGCGTTTAAAATTAATTCTCCCTGGAGATAGAGTAATGTTTTTTTAATAGAGACCTCATTACAGATTCGAATTCAATACTCTATGGCTTATTTGAGATGATTTTCAGGAGAAACGAAACGCTGTGAGTATAGTTTTATGAAACAATATGAAATTGAAATGTGTAATTTTTAAAAACATTTCAGAAAAATGTGTAGATATGTAATACAATCACTCCTTGCTTTACGATTTAAATATTTTAACAGTTAAGTAGTAAAGTTCATTTCTACAATTCTTTTTTTGAGTCAAAAGTATGAAGATTTCAATTAAGATATGACTTTGTGGATTAATTATTTTTTGTATTATAAATTTTGTTGTTTTATATTAAATAATTAAACTATTTATACTAATAATGTTTAAACAATTTAATTTTTTGTAAAGAAAGTTAAGGGAAATTTGAAAGTTATATGTGCTTAATTTAATAATTATTAGCATATACCAGAAAAAATTATGTTTCTGAAACAATGAATGTATCAACGGTAAATAGAATGTCTAAATTTGACAATAAGGTTGTTAATCTTTAACTTTAAACTTTTCACTTATTAAACAACTTTATGGTCAACTTTGTTCGTATAAGACTATACTTTTGTTAACTAAGTTAGTCAAAGATTGACTAAATCTGATAATCTTTATTTTCTGCGTATGTATGTTTAGACTGGTTATGTATAAATACAAATTCAGACTAAAACTTACGAAATTATTAAAATAAATGTAATTGTAACTAATAAGAAAGATATATTATTCGTGATGACTGATACTTAATATAAACTTAATATATACTTTAATATTGTTGAGAATAGCGTATTAATTTGTATTTAATTTCAAGTCACCATATATAAACCTGTCATACAGTGCATCTGAATTTGTACTGTTCCACGTTGTGTAGCAAAAATGATTGTAGTTTTTGCAATATTCAACGCTGCATTCTCAATTAGAATGTGATAAAACCGTCATTGCTTTAAATACAAATTTTTGCACTTGCGCGGTTCGTTTCTTCATCATATCAAATAAGCATCTATTTTGAAAGCTTCGAGAAAAATATATTTGTAATTAATATGACTTTTTAATTATTATAATATTTCAGTTTCAAATATTAAAATATGCTTGGAAAATATGAACAGGCAGTGTAATAAAATTGATATTAAAGTTGATCATAGATAAACGCATTATACATTATCATGCTCTAAAAGTGTTTAATCCCTTTACTTATTAAGAAGACCAGTAACTTTTGTTTTAATAGTTGAGTACCATAGATTAGGAACATTAAATGAAAATAGATGGGTACAATTTTTAGCTTCTTTATTAAATTAAATATTGAATAATTTCTAGAAAGTTCAGTTAATTTTCATAATTAATAATTTTTTTAATAATAAATATATAATTTTTGGCGTTTTTTTATAAACTTTTTATTTGTATTAATAATTTACTATAAAATTGAAAGTAATGATCTTATATACGATTCAAAATATACGAATATATGTAATATATAAGTAATAATGTGATTGTGATTTACAGAAGCTTTTTCTCATTTATTGTTAAAAAATTACCTATATATTTTATACACAGAGAAAAATATTTAGGACATTTTACTATAAAATAATGCAACTATATTGTTAAAACCTTCAATTTGTCTTATAAATTATAGTAAAAATGTTCCAAAAAAAGTAATATTTTCATCTTTGTTTATAGTAAAACTTGCAAGTTTAGACAGTGTTATAGATACATTCGTTTTTTTTTATAATAATTTTTTATAGATTATTTTTCTCCATGTATGTTTACGCAGCAAATGTTTTCTGCTTTTAGTAAATTTAACGATAATAATGAAGGGTTAAAATTAAGGTAACGCTGTTGTTTCTGAAGCATGATATTAAAGGCTCCTTTTGCTGTGTGTGCACGTTAGTTTACCATGCGCACCACGGTATCCTTACCTGTTGCTATTGCGTACGTTGTCTCAAGATTATTCTATCATAAAGACATTTAATATATTTTCTCCTAATGTAGTTAAAGCTATAGACTAAGAACGAACACTGTAGGGTTATGACTACAATCAAGTGTCACCATCTGACAGACTTTGATGTTCAATTTTGTAACATCATTTCTGGTTTATCTCCCTGTCCTAAAGATATAGGTAATTCAAAGACTGTTGAAGATTGGTGCAAGAAGTCTGTAAATAAATTTACTTGATTTAAAAGCCAAATCCTTTTCAATATAATTGCACATACATATATCACAGGCTTTTAAAACCACGTTTATTTTAAATGTCGTTGTTACTGTAATAATAAGCTTATTTAATGTTTCGATTTTGAATAACGTGATAAGCCATCATTGAGTTGAAAATATTTTTGAATTTCATTGGTATGTCCTCGTCCGGTATGCAGAGATAGATCATAGAGAAAGATAAATGTAATTTTATATTTTCGGAAGTATGATGAGTTTCAGTATATGTATGAAATATATAGATAACCTTATGCATTTGGTTATTTGAATGGTTATTTCAACCTATTTCCGGGTATGTTAATAATAAAACGAGACAATCTTTTTCAATAAAAATGTTTATGAAAAATAAAATTATGAAAATTATAAATAAATGACGAAAAATTGTCATAATTGTTAATTCCTATATTATAACTAAAGGGTTTAAAATGTACAATACCGTGATAAATAAAAACAACACCTTGTGACGTTAATACATTTTGAATACATAAGATTTGTTGATCTTGGCATATATCCACAGACACAATCCGACGTTTTATGGTGCTTTATAACCACCTCACGCTCCATTATGATATCGACGAAAATCCTATCCTCAAGTATGGTCAGTAAAATAATACATTCGTTGTCGAGAATCAGAAGCATGTTCAATTTTATGATCTCAACTACTTAAATATTTGTCGTTGCTTTTGTTAATGAATTGAATGGCACTCTTTTAAAAAGAAAATAGTAACTCTGCGTACGACAGAATGGTTCTCTTCATTATTGAAAATTAGTTTTGAATTGCAATTCAGAAATCAATAATAATGTGTTAAACTTGTTGTTCGATGCAGTACAGGAAGCGACCAGATCAAACTTTCAATAATTGCGCAGATTTCGGTTTGTCACGGAGCAACTGAACTTTAGATATAAATAATAAGCAGGAAGTAGTGATTTTAGAGTCCTTTAGTCAATTTTGGATGTGCATGGAGATTCGTGAATGAACTCTGAGCATATAACCTATTAAAGCTATCAAAATTCAGCAGATTGAAGACTCTTTGGAGTAAAGTTAAAACAAAAAATCATGATTGAAATTGCATTAATATAGGTTTTTATACATTTATTATTATGAAAATCGACCGTATTATTTTAATGTTTTATTTTAACACGTTTTGGTAGCAACGAAAATCACTTCATATTACACATTCAATATATGTCTTTAATATCAAAATGTCTATATATTCAAAATACTTGTTATAATAATAATGTATGCTTGATGATAAGTAAATATTAAATACAATAAAATCATTTGATAAGAAATATAAACATTTTCTCATGAAAACTGGAAAGTGTATTGAAGATGAATAAAAATATATTGATTTTGAAGTCAGAAAAATTTAATATCATATGAGAATAAACATTATATGAGTAAACTTATTATGTATTTTTTGTTTAAGAAACAATAAAAAATCATTATATTTAAATAAGAACTTATGAAGGGTGTTTTATTATCAACAAAAGAAAATTGCTCTAATTTCAAAAATACAGGCTACGTTTTACAAATAATAATGAAATCCTTATAAATCATACATTAATTTAAAATTGAAATTCTTTATACTGCAATAAAAAAATGATAATGTATTAAAAAAGTTGTTTGTTAGAAATGAATACAACGTTTCAGAAATTCTTGATTTGTTTTCTCAAGTATTTGAAAACTTATAAGGACATAATGGAATTCATAACAAAGTTCTCGTTATATTAAACAACAAAAGTTACATTAATATGGTATTTGAAGTATATATAACTATTAAACCCGTAAAGTTTTAATCCAGGTTAATATAAGTCAATTTTTTCTTCCTTTACATTAATTACCTGGATTATAATAATGTTTATATTTATACATAGATTAGGTATTTACTTCTCTAAGCCAAAGTCAGACTCAAATTCCTATATTGCGTTAAATTGTATTCTTTTATGTTATATTAAGTATGAACATTTTTAAAGGCATTTTTATAAGAAGAATTCTGCGAATGTATGTATAAGGTATGGTATTATAACATATGTTATAATAACAATATATAATAATAACAATATAATAACAATATATTATAGTAACAATATATAATTTATTACCAAAAAATATTACATTTACAACAGTTCTCGCATGTGTTTAATATATGATATTAAATTTTTGAAAATTTAATGTAACAATTTCAAAAAACAAAAATATAATTTATAAATTTAAATAAATTAATTGCCAGTCATATCTGCGAAGAATAAAAAACATTGTTTCAAAAAATAACAAAAGTTGTATATATTTTGATGTATAATCGAAATAGTAAAAAAATTGAAATTTCTTTTTCAAAATTTTAAATTGGTTACAAGAAGAAATAAGTCTCCTTTGAAAATATCAAATAAAGCTTATAAATTAAATATTTTATTAAATTATTACAATTTTTCGTAAAAATGAATTTTTAAAATTGTATCATATATAATATGCATGATTGTAGCGGAAATTATCTTACAATAAGAAAAGTTTGAAATAAATCTATTAATTTGTAGATGCTTTACAGTACACGGCATGTAGACAAAAATGCTATTTTCATAAACTCATTTAAAGTTTTCAGTTATAAAAAACGTATATAATGTTAATTTTTCAAAGTTTCACCACAAAGACAGGTTTCCTCGTCCTTTAAAAAAACCAACGGAAAGTCCCATGAAATTCATTTCACCCGTAGTATCCATAAAATGTCATATCTTCAACGTGCTCTAGTTGCTTGTATATATATTTACCTGCGTATTCCAGCTGACGTATAATTTTGAAGCGACAGAATAAAATTACTTAAATGTATTAAATAGTAAAAAATATAGTACGTATAAATTATTAATGGTTCTAATTAAAATTTATAATATAAATATAATATAAATATAGATATGCCCTCCGCCACCTTTGAGGACAAACCCTAATCGACTTCTGGGCCGATTACGGTGCCAGAGTTGACGATAATGGTGATGAGTCGGCAGGACTACGCACTCATAGAGTGTAATTTTACACATGTGTAAATCTTACACAAAAAATGTAATATTCTTATTACATACAGTGTGTAAAATTCCTATGTAGGTAGATCCGCACAATGAAGAATCAAAAAATTAGCAAGCATATATTATTTAATCCATATTTAAACGCAACAATTTTTTAAAAGTGTAAACTAAACAAACTTACAACTATAAAAGCATTACACCTAGCTATGTAATTTTACATACGTCGTGTAACATTTATACATAATGTGTAAAATTACACTATATGAGTGTGATTTTACAGAACTAGGTTTACAGTGTAGTTTGGTAAAATTTGTAAGATTATTATTTTCAGTGTAATGTTTTAATTTTTGGGTGGAAATAGATTCTATTTATAAATGTCATCTGGAACATTATCAATTTATGTAAATAAATTATAATTTAAATTTAAATCGATTATATTTTAAAGCATCTCAAATATATATATATATATATATTAATTGTATCGAAACAATTAATTTTATAAATGTTGGAATTTTTACTTTTTAATAGAAGTATTTTTAAAACAGATGTAAAAAATGTAGGCATATTTTTAAGAATGCAGAAGTGAATGATTCTTTACGTCTATTCTATACTTATGTTAATGAGAATATATACATATAAATAAGAATTTTTTATCGTGTACATTCACTTATTAAAAAACAAAGAAATAATTTTTTTATTTCTCTACGTCCACAGTATTTATATTATGTGACTGGAATTATATTATTAATTGTTTATTAGAAAATTGATATTATATTAAACTTTGAAAACATAAAATAATTTTAAAATTTTCATTTTCATTAGAAATTTCTGTGACGATCGTGTTAATCTAATAATAAAATTTTATTTACACAGGAAGAAAACGTATATCCAACAATTCATTATATAATACATCAAAGGTGTGATATACCTGAAAATACATATTATAAAATTATATATTATAATATATAAAATTTAGATAATTATTATTTTTTATTTTATTTTTTTATTGTTATTTTTTTTTAATTAATTTTTTGGAAAAAACTCAAGCTTGGACGAAGCATGGGCCATCATTGACAACTAACGGTCAGCCAACCGTCGACAGTGTTGGGCCAAACTTAGGCCGTTTGTTTTTTCTACATGAGATATAATGTTTTAAACTTTTTAACACGCACTATATATTATATTCAACTTATGTAGATGATTTTCATATATTATACATTAATTTTTATTGCATTTTCAAGTAATATTCCGCTTGATATATTATATATTAAATTGTTAAATTTCTGTTTTCTCCATGTATATTTTAAAAATGAATTAAACATATGTCATTTTCATCTTGAAATATAATCTTAAAATATTTATACTCCCCTTAAATAAAAAATCTAAAATTTGCGTTAATCAAATTTTAACGGTGATGTTATTTTATATTTACAATGTTTAAGGCATTTTTAATTAAGATTATTATTAATTTAACAGTATCACAGTAAAAAATATTATTATGCAAGAATATTATAATTACTAATGTATTAATTTTTATTATATCAATACAGGATGATTTTATTTTACAATTTTATTTTGATTTTATTTTTTATTTATTTTGATTTTGAGTTTACTACTTATTATATCTATATATATATTTTGCTTATTTTAGCTTATATGTATTTTACATATAAGTTCTTTATACCATATTTTTGAAATCAAATTGATTTTGTTATTTTCACTCTA
This sequence comes from Psilanteris sp. ZL-2020, assembly GCA_022817085.1. Classification (NCBI taxonomy): domain Eukaryota; kingdom Metazoa; phylum Arthropoda; class Insecta; order Hymenoptera; family Scelionidae; genus Psilanteris; species Psilanteris sp. ZL-2020. The sequence continues at coordinate 11,768 of JABFQC010001698.1, forward strand.
TACAAAAGTTGCCCCTTTTTGAAATATCAGAATTATGAAATATAAGAAGTCAGAAGAATATATGAAATCTCTCGAAATCAGGAGCCTGAACAATTTCAGAAATATACATTATCTATTTATAGTTATGGGAGATGACGTTTCCGGTTTTCGAGTCGAAAAGAGGGTTTGCTGTGTATTTTCTCGATAGAATTTACTCTTTGGAATACAATGGGGGAGGAACTCCTCTCATCGCAACAGAGATTGCCGGCCTATTTATTTACGTGGAAAAGTTTAAAGTCTACGTCATGAACCGTAACGAGGAGCTTCGTAAGGTTTCGCAAAGCTAAAATTAATTCTGCACTGGCTAGATTAGCAGGACACATAGGAGGTTTCGCTGCCACGTTCATACCCATGTCCTACGATGCATAATCAAATATGAACAAAAAAAGATTTAAATTATAAAACAAGGGAGAATATGAGAAAATGAGAAGGGTAAATAGAGAGAGTGAGGATTGTATATATATTGCCATATTGTACATTGCTATACGAATAAGATCAAAATATAACGAAATAATGTATATATTAAAATTTGCTTTTATTTCAATATTTTTTCCAAATCCGAATTCCACTTACTTGTAATAATAATTAAAAAGATAAAAGTTTTAAATAAAAATACATATTTACCGAAAGTATTTTGTTTTAGAAGTATATTTGGATCATTTAATTAATAATTTATTATCTTATATTTATTTTTCTAATATCTTTTATAAAAAGAATAACACTTAAAATTGTTGTTGGAACATTAATTATATACACAACACTAAAAAAAGAAAAAAAAATTATCAATACGTCAATTAAAAGTTCTATATGATTTTTAGTGTGTTGTATATATAGTAGCTCAATTTTAAATGATCATTTTAAAATTCTATCTATGTACGGATATCTGGAATAATTTCTAAATCTTTATTTACGACGTTAAATTTCAAATACCGATACATATATGTTTTGTAAATGAAACATTCGAATACGAAGGTGTGTTATCAAGTTTCACATCACTTTCAATTTACATATGTGATATTATTTTTAATATGTGGCAACTGCGTTTTGTGTTGAATTATGCCAGCGGTTATACTTTATACTATATATGCCATTACAGTATGATATGTGATAAAGTTTTTTTATAATTGTTATGGCTTTGTTTCGTATTTTCGGTATTTTTATAATTTATATATTGTTTTAAATATTCGATATTTATGTCTCTTAATATATACATAACAAACGCGTAGTAATAATATGTAAAACACTGTATTAATGATAAATAATTTCAATAATTAGAAGTGTAATAATAATCTGAATAACAATGAATCAACTGTCAAACTAATAACTATAGTAATTTCCAGTTTCTATGCAATGGGTTTTATAATTGTAAAATATTTATAATTTTTATTATAATCAGTTACATAGAAAAATAATTAGGTATTTATTTTATTTAATTTTATGTATTGTTTATTTTAATTTTAATTTTTATTTAATTTTTAGTTACATTATTACTTAATTTCATTAATTTAGAAATTTATATTAATAATAAGTTCAATTTCTAAGATGTCATATATAAGTCCTATATAATTGTATCTTAATAGTTTGTCGATATTACTAATAATTTATGATAAATTAATAATAATAAATTAATTGTTCGTAAAAAATAATTAATTTCTATAAAATCGTAATGACACACAAAATTCTCAAGCTCATTATAAGCGTATTATAAAATAACAATAAACCGCAATGAAAATATATTTAATAATATTTATATGAATTTACAAATGAATATGTATTGTAATAATAATATATTTAGACTGTGAATTCATAAATAATTTTATATTATCATAAGAATTTAAAAATGTACTAACATTACATCTATTATTGTAATGTGAAAATAATTGCAATGTTTAATAACAATATAATTTTAATTAATAATATAATGTATAGATATAAAAAAGTAATTATTATATTAATGATAAATTAACAGAGTTAATGGTATATTAAATTATATTAATGCTGCCAAAAACAATGAAACGTTTAAAAAGTACTATAACTATTATTTGGTTAATATTATTTTTGCAAATCAATAATAAATTGTTAATTTTATTATACTACATTTTGTCAAACTAACTGTAATGAGTCTTCATTATATTTTATAAAAAAAATTATTGCAGCTTTTGACGTTTATACCTCTATCAGAGAAGTCAGCGATCGTTATCGCTTCAAATACAGTCTGGTCGTGAATTTTCGCATAGCCCCGGCATGTCTATGACACATATCAAATACAATTAATTTGATATGTTAGAAACAAGTGTTTTTGCTTTTCTATCAAAACGTATGATCGTTTAACAATCATAATCTATTAGTTTTGTTAGTTTTATAAATTTTACTTATTTTGTTTTACGATTAATTAATTTTGTAAATATTATAAAGATTAATTTTCTTTTGTAAATGGCAAATTTGAGTCTTAAATTTATTTATATTACGATATTATAATATGTCAATAATCAGACTTTTGTAAATATATATATGGTAGTAAATTAAGATATCTTAATGATGATTTTATTAATAGTTAATTTATATTTGCTATCGGACATTCATATTTCTGTTAATTATAAATAATCTAGACGTTTTGATAAATTAAATTCTGTGTATATGAAATATATATATACAAATTATATGAATATATATATCTATGATATAAGTGTTGTATATAAAATGTTAACAATAATTAAGGAATAATTTGATGCAAATACTTTTTAAGTTAACATTGAATAACTTTGTAACAAATTATGATTCCAAGTTTAATTGTTGTTTTATATTAATTTTATAGTTTTTTATAATTGTATATATTATTTATTTAAGTAATTTAATATCTGTAGTACTTATGATTTCTAGTTTAGCGTGGTATAACGTATGAATTATTATTTGACAGATTGGAGAACCTATATTAAAAGGAGAAATATAATATAATTTACAAAATTATAGATTAAGTTTTGATGTTCGTTTACTATTATAAAGAGAATTTAATTTATTTATACATATTATAATATATATTTAAATGTTTTTTGTATGGAGTTAACATATTTTACTTCAATTTTAAAATAATGGAATAAAATAATATTTATGTTATTTTTATTATATAATATTTGATATTAAAATTTTTAAAATAAAATTTATTTTCATAATTATTTTATTATAGTTTAAAAAATGCAAATATATATCATAGAAATTAATAAAAATTGCTTTTTAGCAGAATATTCAAGCCATGCAATTAATGCAAGTTTAACATGCAAGAAAAGACGTAATTTTATGTTGTCTAATTATCCGCGTCATACTCCACCTCGTTCAGAGGACTGATTATCGTAACACTAACTTTTGATATGCAAATTCGAATGTATCTTTTCTGAGAATGTAAAATTATATACCTTTCTATTTTTTAAAATATTTAACAACTATAGAAATTAAATTTTCTTATAGCTTTCAAAGGATCAAAAACTCTCACTTTTTTAATATTAATTTCAGTTTTTATTCAATTTCTCTTTTTCTACATATAGATACGGTTCGTGTATGTAGTTATATATATGTTGTATACGTAAAGCGACGACAATGCAAACATTCTGCAAAAGCTAATTTATTCGATAAAAAAAAATTGTACCTTTATTAGCACGAATATCTCATTAGGAACAATACAACCAAAAAAGTACATCTTTTTTTCTGATAATCAAAAATAATTTAAAGAATAGGATATGACGTTTCTTATAATATGTTCTTAATTGTGTGAAAACAATAAACACATGTCCAATGTTTGTTTAATTGACGTTTTTCAAATATATGACGTATAATATATATACGTAATCATTATTAATTGAAAAATATTTTATGTATTATTAATTCGAAATATATACATTTCTCAATATAAATGAAACTGCGTATTTGTAATCATAAAATTGTATTTTCAGCTGAAATTTAATTGTTATTTTAAGTTAATTCTTAATTATTAAGAAAAAGCTATATTATTTAAAAATTTTTTACAAAAATGTATAGTATGTAATTTAGAATAAGTATAATCCGATAAATAATCTACGATAAAATATATTTAAACGTACGCCTATGTTATACTATTATTTAGTACGGAAACAACTGTACTTACATTTTAAGGTAAGGCTATATTTAAGTGCACGAATTTTTTAGTAATTTTTGTAGTAAAAATTATTTGCATAATTCATATACTTTTGTATACTTTATGTAAATATTTTGTTCAAATATATATGTGAAATAATTTGTAGCAAACTTTGTTAAGAGTAACAACATATATAATTAATTAAAAAATACGAAATCTTTATTAGTCGTATGCCTTTATTTAGTTAATTTTTAGATATCAAATATTACCAAAGAAATGGTAAATACTATGATATTGTCTAATGTTTATTTACATTTTTGCTCACTTTTCCTCCTTTAACATCTAGTTTGGTATAATTTGTAATATTATTTTTTTTCAGTGTATATATTATAAATATATTTCATAATTATTAATGTTTATTTATATTAGATGAAAATGAATTTCAATAATTCTATTCTTATGTTTAAAGTATAAGTATAAGTATATTAGTATTAAATACCTTAATTTTTACAATACGATCCAATTAATTATATATTTAAGCGTTTTACATTTTAAATATTTCATTTCTGTATAACTTTTATATATTTAATTAATTTATATAATGATACTTAATAATGTTAATAATAACAATAAATTAAAAATAATAAAATAATATATTTAGAAATAAATTGATTATAATAAATGATTAGTTATTATTGTTGAATATATCAAATTCTTACTATTGAAATACATTTAAATCATTTTCATTATGTACAAGATGAAATTTCTACTTATTTTAATTATCTTTTATTAAGTTCATAAATAAACAATTTAATTGAAATATAATCATAAATTTTAAACTTAAATATTAACATCATATATATAAATATATATTTATAATCATTTGTGAAAATATTACTATTTTATTGTAATAATTGTATAAATCATTAGAAGAGAAAATTTGGCATTATGTATGTCAAATAATGAATAATTATATTAAATCTGAATTTGCTTTCATAGTATTGGTACAAATCACAACACTCAGCTGTTCAACGATATATTTGTGCGAAAATACGAAGTCTATTGGTAAATTATTTGGAATCTGGGCCACTTGCGACACCTGCCGGTAGATAGAAGTTGTCAAAGAATAATTCAAACAGGCGCGCCAAATGAAAAAAAAACGACAGCGAGGCCAAATTTAAACGAGCATTACATCCAAGAAGTGAAAAAGAAAATAAATCGCGTCCTATTATATGAATTAAATATTTACAATCATAAAATCATTAAATATTTATTTAAACATTATATTCTAAAGAGTTAATTTTTATTTTTTAACAAAATTACTTCAATAAACGTTAATTATATATATTATAACTAGATTTTCGTGTCTTTAAGTAAATATAATTCCTACGCGAATATATATTTTTTTAATATATTGTTTGTTTACTATAAGTAACTTATCGACCTACTTATTTATTTTAATTCAAATTACAAATTAATAAACAGTAAAACTGGATTGTTTTAATTTTATATACATAATTTATTAATTTAAATTTATATATATATATAGAGAGAGAGGGAGTTAGAGATACAATTTTAATATAATAGTCGTATTTGATTTAATTATGGTTTAAATTAATCATACATGCCATCATATTCTTCTATTAACTATAATTTATTAAATACGTGTGAAAAAACGATGACAAATGATTATTTTAATTTAAACAATTTAGATGCATTGTTTGATATACGTAAAATAGATGATTATTGAATGTGTCTCAGAGATTGTTCAAGGTTGATTATAATAAAAAGGGTTATGATGTATCCTACTTGTGTACACACGTGTACCTAGTAAGTGAATAGAAGTAAAACTTTACTCACGCCCTTAAAGAGGCACGATCATTCAAAGAGTCTCACTATTCTCGTTTCACGTATAGTATATTCAGTCTTAGGAATGATATAATATAAAATCGTATGTCGTCATGAATTAAAAGCTTTAAATTTTAGAATGTTTTATGACTTTGATTTTTCTATTACATTTTAATATCAATTTTATATTTTAATAAATATTACTTTTATTGTTAATTATTATTTGGGTATATTATAGGAAATGTAATTTATTATGACAATAGGTAATTGTTACTGATTTTTATCAATTCTTTTTATTTTTAATATGCATATAGAATACCGATATATATATATATAGTTACATGAATTGAAATAACATGATTAATAACTCTCATGTAAACAGACTACTCATATACAATTATTTTTATTTGCGTTTTATTTTTGTTCAGTTCGATTTTTTATATAAAGAGACCATTAGCTTACGTTTGTTTGGATCCTCTTCAAATATTTTTATATACATATATATAATTCATTTGTATTTATAGATTATGACTAATAAGTAAAACAAGTATAATGC
>JABFQC010001699.1:0-18314 GCA_022817085.1 Psilanteris sp. ZL-2020
TGTTTGTTTTTTTTTTAAAAGTAAAAACCGGGAGAAATGGCCGGGGAAAAGCAAAAGGCAAGTGAGAGAGGGGTTACTGTAAACGTTTATGGCAACTGGGGGTTGTTTTACGGTCTCGTGCAAGGGAGTCCAATTAAATTTTTTGAAAAACACTGTCTCCCCGTCTTTGCTCCGCTTCAAAAATTAAATTAAAAAAAAAAAAAAAAAAAAAAAGAAAAAACAAACTTTTTCATAAAAAAACTTGTCAAGCTGCAATAAATGACGCCACTTTTTTGCTTCTATGGCGAGAGTCGTATACTCCGCACGGTTGTCACGAATTGATTTTCATCAAGTGAATGTGCGGCTATGCAAAATTACACAAGTTAAAAATAGATTTAAATTTTGTATTACGAAACGTCTGGTCGGGGTTTGTATGGTTAAGTGAATTATGATGCGTTTCTTGAAGGCAAATCAATCGATTTGCAGATACGATTAAAATTACGATTCGAATATTTTAAATATATATTTGTTCAAAGCTCAGTATTTAGTAATAATATTGAAAGATTGGAAACCAAGCGTTTTTAATGCATTTTTTTAAATTAATATTTACTTTTTGTAGAAGAAAATCTAAAAGAGAATTAGAGTTGCAATTCCCATACATTTAGTTATTAGTTATTTTTAATCGTAAGTTTGCTTACGATAAAGCATAATACAATTTATCAATAACTTCCACAGCATAAAAAGTGTGCATAAGAAGCAAAAAATTTTGGTAACTTATAATACTATTAAGATGTGTTTCTTATGAAATCTATTTTAGTTAAATTGTCTTTGTTCAAATCTTATTAGTTTTCAATTTGAAAAACTTATAACTTAATACTTAAGTTTGTCATAAGTAATGAAAGTATCAAGTATGTCAAATAATCAGAAGCTATTTTCATGTTATTTACTCCTATAATGAATAATCATTTCAAATAGTATCCCTCTCAAGTAAAATAATTATTTTATATTGTATCTCAGATTATAACAAACAAAAATGTATAACATTAAGCGTTGAACTGTCTTATAAATTTTGCAGATGAGTTACAAAATAAAAAAATAATAAAAAACAAATGAAGATCAAAAATATTGTGATCAGAAGGTCAAATTTGTTTGTTTCGTTTAATACGTTTTATACGTATGTTTATTTATTTATTTCTATGAATCTGTGTTTTTATTTTCGGTGTTTGTTTATATTGTAGTCGAATTATTATCTTTCATGCCAGAATGGTCATTATAAAAGTTTCGCAGTGTCCTTTTGTTATTCACAAAAATTTGCACGATTGTGCAACGGTCGTATGAATGCGATGACAAAAATGCGTGTGTATAGATCTTAACGAAGCAATCAAAAGAATGATTTATTTTCCGATAGTTGACGACTGCAAATAGTCAACAAAATTGAAATTTGTTGAAAACAAATATAATTATTAAATTGACTATCTAACAGTTCATGTACATTTACTTGCCTAATTATTAGTTAATCAAATGCCAGTAAATGATAATACAATATTTAGTTAATACTACGGATAGTGCAGTTATTAATGAAAAGCCGGATCAAAACAGAATATCTTGTACTAAAATTACAATTTCGTATCAATTTTTTACCGGCTATTTCCAGTACATTTGCCATTACAACAGCATTAAATAATTATTTTTGGCAACATTTTTATCTTATTTCCTAGACATGTGATTTTTGTCGGTATTCAAGATTTATGGCTTCCTCTACGATTTTTCTCATATAAATATAAACTACTCGAGTAATATTAGTTCTGTATTATTTTTTAATTCCATTTTTTAGTATAAATAATGGAAACATTACTACAAACAAATAATTTCAGTAACAATTGCAAAAGTCTACAATATTTTTTAGTTACTACGAAGTAAGTATATTTTAAATCGAAACTTAACGAAATGGTCATATTTAAGTTTTTAAAATATAAAAAAGTACAAAAAGTATAGGGTAGAGGAAGATAAACATGATTGTAGGAAATATAGTATTTTATCCGCGATCTCAAATAACTATTACAACTTGTAATTAGTAAAAAATTATAACATTAACGAAAATATCATATTCACGCACAGAAATAGTATAGTTGAATTAAAGAAATTATTTTGTTAAATGTATTTTATCAATTAATCTGTGAAGTATATGATTTCAATAAAATATTTCGTAAATATTTACACTTTTACTGAAGCGTTTAATATTTTTTTACAAAATTAGTGTGTTGATTCAAATAAAAAACACTAACAAAATGATCGAAGTTAAATCATATTTTGTTGATCTAACAAAACTATTTATTTAGTTAAATAACAACAGAACTCTATGTTGAATGAAACAAAATTTGTTTGTCTCTACAAAATATTTCTGTGCGTGTTTAAGCTGTAAAGTAGTGTGAAGTGTAAAGTGTGTAAAGTAGTGTGAATTTTCTTATTTTTATGATTCTCCACTAAACATAAGCTTTTAGAGTAAACATTTGGAAAAAATACTAAAAACAAATGATTTTAGGGAAAATTATCTAACATTTTAAAAATCTAGGATTTTTTTTATTCAAATTATAATATAATTATAATTTGAGTAAATTGAAACAGAATTATTCAATGTAGTGTATTATCGCCGAAAAACATGAATTTATATACGAACAAAGTCCAGGAACTAATCATAAACCTCAATTAAATACAATCGATATATGTAGCCTCGTATTAATTATAATCTTAATCATTTATATACGTATGTTCATGCATTTACGAAAGTCAATACTATTTGTTATTATTTTAGTATAGGCGGTTATAATTATTGTAATATCGATAGAGTTTTTTATATAAAACTAATATATACTTACACGCTAAAAATTATTTAATATATCTATACGATTCCTCATATAAGCTGAACAACAATTTTAGGGTTATTGATAATTCAATAACAACGTAAAGAATTCATTTGCAATGATAGAAAGAAAACGTTTCCAATACACTTATTGAATAATGAAACGAATTACTTAACTATAAGAGTCTGCATTTTACTAGTATCAGGCTTAAAATTTTATTTGTGTATTTCTTTTTATTTATGTATGAATTTCAAATCTTTTATAAATTTTAGATGTATATAATAAATAACTATACTGTTCTTATATTTGCAACCAAGTATCGGTGTTTTATTTACTAAAGCAGAATATTTATATGGATTCGATAAGCCATTAATAATATTATATAGAAGAAGAATACCTAAGACCAACTTCACACTGATCTACAATATCATCCATTTTGGTCTTTCCATATAATATATACATTATTTGATCTACAGTAACGTAAACACAATTTTACTTCCACATATATTAATGCATTTTTAATTATTCATTTTTAAAGTAATTGACACATTATTAGTAGTATCAGCTTTAAAAATTTAATTATGTATGAAATAATAGTAAAAATGTGTAGAATAAATTAAGTAAAAAATGTATACATTCTTAATGTAAACAAAAACACTTTGAACACAAACGCAAGGGCATTTAATGTAAATATTAATATATTTCCGTATTTATATCTAAATCTACATATATATATATGCTACTATGAATGAATGTGTTTCAATAAAAAAAAAATTAAACAAAAACAATATTTTTAAAAACATTACTTTTATTTGTATTATCATATAACCCAAACTATATATATCCAGTAAAATAAATCAAACCGATATAAAGAAATTGATCTACATTACTAACTGGTATCTACATATTAAAAAACGCTAATATTAGTCCACTCGAGTATGCATTTCATTTTTCAATCATTGCAACATCATTGTGTTAAAAAAACCAAACTTAATCACTGCAACTATAAACCCGTTAATAATCTAATTATTCATTCTATTTTCATGTAAATGTATCTTCATTTGAGATGTTCGAAATGTCAGCAGTCAGTGATGACATAATTGACAGAGCGCGCAAATGGATAATTACAGGAAAATAAGAGAGAATAAATGTTTATTAATGCAAAACATTCTTATGAAAATGAATGCATAATCAGCACTCGTTATCACTGCGTCGCATTAAGGGCCTATTCATTGATTCGCGGTACAAAATGCGACAACGGGATTGATAGTCGTTTACTGGTTCATTTAATGGCTGCGCACTATTTCATGCCGTATTTACGAACACCTATAAAGCCCTGCGGAGAATCGTAAAAGTCTTACACCAGTACCTTTTCATTTGTGCATGCTTGTGTGACTTAGATGCTCTGCGGCATATTGCAGTCAAGCTGCAGTCGGAGCTACAAATAAAAGCGTTGTACGCAACTTTTCATGGAACACCTACCTGTGCCACAAATACGGCGAAAAATTAAACGAAAAAGAACTCTCTGTGAAAAAAGAAAAAGGAGAAAAAAGAAGACGAGCATTCGCACGTGGCTCACTGCCAACGACAAAGCTAAGATATCCGTTGAGCTTGAATGCGGCAATTGCGTCTGTTCTTTTTTCTACGCAATGTTATATTTGATGAAACGAGACGCATCGTCGATAAAACGGTTGATACAAATTAATGTTTACAAAAGCATTTGTTTACGGATTGCGTTGTTGAAGGTGACCCGTAAAGTTTTTGTTTACATTTTGCTCATTATATGTAAATAGTGTAGATCGCAAACCTCCGTGTTTGTGTTTACGTTTTGCTCATTGTATACAAATACTGTGCATTGCAAGGCTCCGTGTTTTTGTTTGTGTTTATGTTTCGTTCATTCAGCTTATGAGCATTGCCGTGATGCAATGAAAGATATGTTTATGTTTATATTTTGCTCGTTCGCATGGCGGGTGTTTTATGTAATTTAAACCCAATCCAATGTCATACTAGTTTAATTGAATAGACTTTGCATAAATAGTACTAATATGTATTCGTTGTTGTTGACGTCAGATGAAGAAACATTGTTTTTGATATTTGCTTCCGTATACATTTAATTAACGTAACGTGACAAGACAGTTTCGGACGAAGTTGGGTACAATAAAAATGTTTTCAGGATTAGACTAACTTAATTCGAAGACGAGTTTTAATTAATAGTAACATTCTCAGATGCTATTTTTTGACGCAAGTTCGTCCAAATGACAACATAGAATGAATTGATGATCGATATTATTTTTAGCTTACAATTATATGCTTAAATTGATTTCAATTGTTATGCTTGTTATAATCATTAATCATATGGGACGAGAAAAAGACATTGGTTATGGTGTTTGACATGCTGAAATAGCTCGTCTGTGTAATGTCTGAAAAATCATTAATAAGAATGTCAAACGAAAGGTTTATTGCTTGCATTCAGACGTAAAATTAGTATTTAATTTTTATTTAATTTAGATTGAACCGATTTTGAGATTAGAAAACTAAACATAATAATAATTAATATATATTTTAAACTAAAAAATTTCGTTCAATTTCAATAAAACTAAATCGGTTTTTTTATACTGCATTAATAGTATTTAAAATTATATAACATTTTAATTATTTCATCTATCCATTACCTTTTCTCGTAGGATCATAAGTATGATGTATTTTATGATCATGATTATTATTAACCTATTTAACTTGTAGTAATAAATTTCTAAACATTAATAGATCCGAATCATAATTATCATATTTAGCTTTATGTTATATCAAATATTATCATTCATAGTATTATTATTATTATTATTATTATTATTATTATTATTATGTATTACATTACATATTGTTTATGATCGTAGTAATCGTTACAATCACAATTATCGTTATGATAATATATAAGTATATACAATTTCATTAAAAGATCATTGATACAGGGGAAATAATGATATGTTCATTCATGGCTATACAATTTTGTATACATTAATCAGACATAAAATTTAAGCATTTATAAAAAATAAATAAAGACCATAAATAAATAAAAATAACCAATAAAATCGTATAAAGATTCAAGTATATTTTAATTACTGTATTATTTGTTAATAAAAGTCAGTATTAATTACATAATTACATTATTAAAAATGTTACTTACCTTGAAACAATCTACAACAATAATTCAAACTGATCAATACTACTTTAATTATACATTACAAATATTTTATACTGAACATATATACTCGTATATATATGACATTAATCAACACTTGATTTTATTTTTAATAACACTATTTGCTTATAATATACATTTTTTTATATAATAAGTATAACTTCTTTGAGAACTATTTTATATTAAAATAATTAATCAATCATTAAATTGATAAACTAATTATTAAATAATTAATTTTCAATAAACGAAGTTGCATAGTTTCGGCTGAACTATAATACTAACGATGAAAGTACTTAATAGTTACAAGAGAAACGGCGGTTATAAATTAATTTGCGTTTGAAGAATAATTTGTAAAGTAACCTCTCGCGTTGTTGTAGATTAAACAAACGAATTTTATTTTTAAATATTAACTCATTAAACTTCATAACAAACGCACTCGGTGTATAATAGAACTTGATATCTGGATATAAATGATCGTAATAAAAAAAAGTTGTCCATTTTTCCAATATTTAATTGCTCAAACAATACGTTTATAAATTAATTTCATAAACAATTTCAATTTCATACAACGAATCATGTAATACGAATCTGCACGTCAAAATAAAAAGTGTTTATATTTTATTCTCGCTAATTGCAGTTTGTATACATAATTTGTTTATTAAAAAATTGTTCAAACAAGTCCAAATTTCAGGTACAGATACAATACAGATTGTACTAGAATACAGACTAGCGCACACGCGTTATGAATACTTTTTAATGAGTACACAGCATCGTACTAGGCAATTAATGTGCCGTTTGCAATATTAATATTATACTCGATTATAAATTTAAAACTTGATAGTGGTATTCGACTGCAATAACGAAAAGAAAACAAATTCGAAAATTTTTTGTTAAAAATGCAATAAACAGAATTAGACAAATCAAATATTCAACCATATTACAAACTGGCTTTGAAAATAAAATTGATAAATTATAAATTTAAAGAAATAAATACGAATTTGGCACAAAATAAAATGCTACGATAACTTGCATATACAGTGTTACATAAAATATTCTACGGAAATTAATTAAAAGTTTAAATAAATTTTGCTTCCTTTACTAATCGTATTATATTACTAGAATATAATATATTATTTCATAATGTAACTTTTGTGTTGTTTTGAATTTCCCGAATTAAAATTTAAATCGAAATTGATACTCATTTCAAAAACTTCAAGCAAGAATCGTGATTTTGAAACCAAAGCATAAAGGATATTAGTACAAAAATAAAAGAATTTATAAAAATTTATATTATCATAGTCAAAGAATGTACTACAAAGATATACTGAAATACAAGTAGCGCGAATACGTTATAGTACGACAGCGTCGAACATTCAGACTTATCCCAAACTTATGGAATTTACTAAATCAATACATAATTACTTCTGCATTAATTGTCTAAAAGTTAATTTTACACAAAAAAGTTCGCGTTTAATCGTCACTATTTGTAAACCTAATTACCAAACAATCACTCTGATCTTCAATTTAAAGCCCCATATCCCATTTTATTAAACCTCAAAAACAAAAACAGTAAACACCACTTTATCCAATCAATGACCTTCGGATCATAATATTATGTACACCTCGTTTGTTTATATTTCGAATGTCATTTATCCTTGCAAAACCAAAACATAAACTCTCCGCCATTCAATGCGGGTCCATTGAATGGCAATCCTAACTGACCATTCAAATTGCACTCTCAAACCCGGACCAAAATCCCAAGACTTCTCGTTAATAATAAATCATATTCCTTTAACCAAAACCGATAACGCGCTCGCAGCACAAAAATTGATTTGCCCCATCCAATAAGACATTTCATTAAAAAATATTCCGCTTGTCCATATCCCTCCTCTCGTATTCAAACTCAACTAATGATTTTGAATCGAAACTTATCCAGTATTGTTACCGCGTTGATTCGCTATCCGGCGCGCCAAATCTCGATCTTCAATGTCCTTTGAAAATAACGAACACGGAAATTCTTTTCAGTGGCTCACTGAAAGGCGAAGAAAGCCCGCGCTCGAACGTCAGATATCGAAACATATAAAATGCTTATGCATGCAAGTAAATTAATTACTCGGATTTCTATGCCGTCAAAGAGAATATGCATTTGAACGTGTAAAAGAGCGAGTTGAAAAGTTGGTATAATTTATGGAAAGAAATTGAATATAAATAGTAATAAAGCATGCATTTATCAGGACGAACTTACCTGGGGATTTGAAAGGCAATCTCGTCGAGGGAGTCGCTCGGCTGTAACGGTGCTCTTTCGAAAAGTCGGCTCGGCTCGCGGTGCACTATGTTGCAGCTTTGCATGGATCCTGCCGTGGGTTGGGGCTGGTCGCCACAATTGGTCGTCCTTTGGGCGCCCTGGCCGCTCCTCTTTTGGCGCTTCTTGCGCGCCTCGTCCTGGCGACGCAGGTTGTGCAATCGAAAGAAGAACACCGACATTTCTGGTTTACGGCAAATCACAACAAGATCAGCATAACTTCCGGTACAATCGGCGAACGGCTTCGAATTCACCGCTCGGGCGAACGTTGCACGCGCCGAAAACAAAAGCCGTCCGCGTGCTCGGTGTAAATCGTTTTTATGACGTCACACGTATACGTGTGTGCGCGTATATCTGTATTCATTATTTTACGGCCTTATTAAGCGCGAGTCGCGAAACTTTGCCAATTACGCGCGCGAATTTATTAGTCGCGCCGCGCAATTATTATGCAAACGCTTGCCCGAGTGTATGTTTACTTCAGGCGTCTTTTTACAAAAGCAAATTTTACACAAAAGAAGTTGAAACTCGTAGTTGCCGGAGTTTTTATTTCAAATGCAATACACGACGGTGCGAAGCACCGCGCGACGCATAAACTGATAAAACGCTAACAGGAGTTAATAGACAAAAGATGTCGAGGGGCTATTCGTTTATAAGAAATGCTTTCGTTTAAAGCGCAATTTCGTTTAATGAAACATCGTAGGAAAGTTTATAAACGCAGCGAGAAAAGCGAGCGGATCGCGTCCTTCGGTAAAGTTCTTAACCGTTGACCCGGGTCCTGTTGACCTTCGCGATCGACGCGATTCGCGAGCCGCGGTCCTCGTAACCGTTTCGTCCGCGAAAGCAACGAACGCGGCGATCAAAAGTTCGCTTCTCCTTCGGCAATTAAGGATACGAGATTTATCGTCTCGGCGTATCGCCCGGATCGCGCGCTCCGAGTTGGGAATGATCGCGATAAATAACGCTTAAGTTATACGCCGTGTAATTCCGAAAGTTTCGCGGAATTCGAAATATAATTCGTTATTTTATGGAAAATATCTTCAAGTTTTTCGCAACGAAATTCAAATAAATTGCGATACACATACAAGTTGGTTCATTACTAAAGTTACTTAAAAGTATGATGTAACTGCGCGTTAAAAATTATTACCGCGTATATTAAAGGACAAATTTAATTAAATGGAAAACGGAGTTGTGTTGTGTGCCGCGCGCACTTTACGAAACAGCGCAATTTGTTATTTATTAAGTTGCACGACGTATGCCTGAATCAACGATTAATACAACTGTATTAATTTTATTACACCGCGTTCCGTCCTTTCATAAAGCCCACGTGTCGTAAAACCGTTATTTGATTTCGCGAAGCGATGAACGAGCATTGTCGAAATATCGCGCGCTTTGTCTCGCGCGCCCGCACAGTGGATACGAGACAAGGACAACGCGCGTCCGATTGTTCCGAACGGTGCCCGAAAGGCGATTCCGAAGCGGGAATAAATCGCGCATTCGTTTGCTAATTGATGCAAACGAATTTAAATTGTGATACATTCATTAATCTACTGTTTTCTATGACGAACGAATAACCCGGAAACAAAGCAGATTGAAATCACCAGACGAGAGTTTCATTTGAAATCTTGTAATCCAGCGAAACGTCACATGCAAACATGAATCATGAGCCACATTTGAATAAGGAAAGCAGGTCAAAATATGCAACAACGCTAAGAAAATACGTGCTCAAACAACACCTGACACGATACATTTTCTAAAACAAATATAATGACGTATCATCGTTTAACTTTGTTCGACACTTACCCCATTCTCATATGGCCACGAAAGCACGTCGGATATTCGTATGTCATGCATTCGGATTGATATTCGGGATCGTACATACTCGTCGCGCGTCGACGTCACGACAAAATTTCATTCGAAAAAATTTGCACTATTTAATCATTTTGAAAGGCGTTTCATCGCGCGTGCGCAATCGTACATTGACGTTTTTTAATTAATACGCCATCTGGACGACGACTTATCATTGGTTATAAAATGTTTGTGCCGTAATTAGTAAAAATAATAATATTGTATAATACGAGGCTGATAATATTGTACAAGCATTCAATTAAGATTGCAGATAAATGAATTTCGCCCGCGTCCACGATCGAGATATGAAAATTAATTTATATATTAAAAGTTAAATTCAATTAAGATAATAATTCAGTTGATAGCCGAAACATCTATTTATAAAGAGTTGCGCTTCCATTGATCGACTTAAGAGATACTTTGAGGGGTGAATAGAGGCTGCGACGTCGAAAGCAAAGCGCAATTAAGAAAAATGACGAGCCACATGACCCGAAATTCGTAATTATTTTGTCGGAGGCGTTCCAGATCATTTAAGTGATTTGAAATTTATTTTTTGTTTTGTATTTTTTAAATCTTTGTTTGTTTAGTATGGTTTGTATTTATATTGATAGTGTAAATATGTTTGTATTCATTTGTGTTTGTGTTTACGGTGAAATGTAAGAAAATGGAGAAAATATATACACACATTACATAGGAAAAGATTAGTTTAGAAGATTTTAATTTTGTATATTTTGTTGATAGTATATTAGAATCATTTATATCATATTTTGTTATTAGGTTTTTCATACGTGTATTACTTTTTTTTTGTTTTTTATTAATTTTTGTGTCATTTACACATAACTTCATAATGTAAAATGCCTCCAATTTTTTTATTTAAAACGTCACAAATATTCATCAAAACACTTAAATACCATCAATTTTATAAACCATCCAAGCTTCCGTATAATAGTATTAAATTTTATTCAAATCATTCAGATCAAACAGTACCATTACAACGGATTACCAAAAGGACACAAGACGACGTAAACACGTAACGTAAACAAAACAAATATGACCTTTTCATCGCGTGTTTCATTTCGCAAACGTACACACTTAGCGACCTTTCCAATTTTTATCAAAACATCAACATAAAATTAAAAACAAACAAACACAAGGCGCGAAGTTTTCAATAAAAGCGTTATTTCGAGTAGCAAAATTTTCAAAATTATTCGCATAAATTATAACAACCATTAATCAAGTGTTGAATCAACTCTTGAAACGGTGAAATTGCACAATAAAATTTTATTAAAATTTCAGCGTAAAGAAAAAAATGGCGAAAAAAACAACATCCTCTCTCTCTCTGTCTCGAAAGTATTTCTAAAAGGACGTTTTGTTTTTTCTTGTCTTTTTCTTTTTTTATTAATTATACAGCACCTCGGCCATATATAACGAACATAAAACTTATATTAAAAACATCAGTTTGTGTCAACATCAGCTGAAAGTGACGCTCGGTGTAATAAAGCACTATTGGGGAATGAATTTTTGAAGAAATGGGCAGTCGCAGTGTTATATCGTAAATCGACAGTCACCCGCAACAGTCATCTCAAGCTCAACTGTCTCGAGTCACGAAATAAGAGATTTGAAACAGTTTCAAAGCAACATGCAACCCTCCGTTTAATCTTCAAAACGGAATTGTAAAGAATAAAGTAGTGTATGATATCTCGCTATATACGCGTCACGTCGCATCAAGACAGATGCTCAATTTTATGGCCCTTTTTCAGAGCGACGATAATGTTTCGAGAAATCGCATTTTAATTGAAACGAAAAATTGCGTTTGTTGTGCTTGATTAACCGACAGATTGGATTTTCAAATGACATCTCGCCCGCCGTCTCGAGCGTTGTCGTTTCGTTTTCGAATTTCGTTTCGTACAAACAACGTTGTTACGAACATTAAGTTAATCACAGAAGTTGCTCGTAACGATCAGTTACAGCTGTTTCGTTTTGTTGCCGTTAAAAATATGAAACTCTTTTCGCTCTCTGATCTCTCTCAAGAAAAGCTTTGGAATGTTCATGTTTAATATCCGAAGTTAAATAATATTCCGGCTAAATACGTAATTTTTACCCTTTTTTCTAGTATTTCCAATTTTGTTATTCTCGACAGTTACTTCGCCGATACGACGAGTTGATTAGCGAGATTATTTCTTTGCTCGATAACATTTCCTTTTCAGTTATTCAACGAATGAATTGTATTCTTTAATTGACCATTATCGCAAATTATGATACAAATTGAAACGTATTTCAGATCGGAGATCGGAATTACCGTTATGGAATACAAGGATTTGGCGTTGAATAATCACAAGTCGAAGTATAATTATCGTAAATAAAAAACGTGTTCGATGTTTTTTTGTTCGAAATTAAGAAGAATTCGTGCGAGATGCTTTTTCTTTTTCAGCGCTAACATCATTCGACATTCTCCGAATGTATATAAAAGTCAATCACTTGACTTACGCGGGCTATATATACGCTGTTTAATACGTCGCACATGTTTTTTAGTTAGATGTAACTTCTGGTAAGACCCTATTAAATCTTACTTGATGGACATGAGATTTCGCAAAAACAATCATCTTTGTACAGTGGCGAAACGCGAAATAACGTTTCTTTTTTACCAAGAAAATGTTAAAATTTGAGCCGACAATTTTACATATCGATCTTTGTACTTTGTAAAACGTTTCATAAATAGGTTTAAAACATATATTATTTTGTTGATGTAAAAGAGCGAAGTAAAGTTTTGTCTGTTAGTCAAGCGGGTGAAATGTCTGAACGAAAGTAGCAAATGCCATGATAAATAAAACAAACACACGACAATAAATATTTGACGAAATAATGAACGACCGAAATTGATTACACAAAAAATTTTTTGTTTAAAAATCAATTTTAAGTTATTTTTCTATCAACAAGAAAACGTTATTTTCCGTATTATTTAACGAACAATGCTTCTTAATATTGGAGAAAAATCAATAAGTGAAAAGCAGTATTGAACACCGTCTTTGCGGCGTTTGTTATCGAAGGATGGATATATATCAATAGTTATAATTTAATCGTACAATAAGTAAGTTTCTATTATATTTACAGAATAGTTATTATCAGATTATTATGTTCAATACAATTATACATTAATAACATCATTCGAACGCTAAATAAATTTGATTACATAATTATTGTCACGATTGCAGAATAACAATAACAAATTTTACATTACAAAGTGCCGAAAAGTGCGCCCCTCTTCGAGAAACGTAATTTCACTAATGAATTAATATTAATTGTTATTCATATGGAATAACATGTATAATACTTTTTAATTATTCACGAGTGGGATCATTAAAAAATACTGGCATAAAAAAGTGTATGGATGAAACGAAGCGTGTAATATGAATGCAATATTCAATTTCGCTCTTTGAAACCCGAGATTTGCTTTAAAACTATATATATATATATTAATCAGTTTGCCTTCTTTTGTACAACTTTATGAAAATGCATGACATTGTATAATCATTTGATGTTATTAGAACCGATTTCACGCTGGTGTCGTAACTGTTTCTAAGCGAGATTTCGCTGAAAGTAAATTGACTCAAAATAGTGATAATTTATTTGATCATTTGATTTAATCATAAAATGTATAAATCAAGTAACGAAAAAATTGTTCTAATAAGATACTGTAAAAATGTATAATTATTATTATGAATACAATTCTTCGATTTAAAAAAATATAAAATACTAAACAATTGTAAATTACTTTTATAAAAGTATATAAATATCGTGTAATCTTGAGAAATAAGATGAATCATTTCAGATTTCATAGGACTTAAACTACATTTTTATGTACGGTTTTCTTATTTCCGGTAAAGAATTTTATATATCATAGACCAAATATAAAACCCAGCGTTCCTCCGGAAATAAGAAATCTATATTAAATCTCCCTTTTCTAATCAAACGCGAAATTTGGTCGCCATTTTTATGATTGCCGTCTGAGAAGCGCATCGACGTTTGATCAAACAAATATCGAAACAAAGAGATAAAAAATTGCCCCGTGCAATTAGTGTTTCATTATCAACTGGCATTTCTGTGCGAAAAAATTGGTATCAACAGTGACGAAGATAAACGGCGATTTGTACTTATTTTTCGCGTAAATGCGAAACGCAAAAATGGACCAAGGTGAAACCGCTGGTTGTTATTTTATCTCGTTTAAATCTAGATGCATTTGTGCACGCCCGATTTTCAATGATTCATTCGGCAAATAAGTTCTGTTGAACTACGAAAAGCAACTGTCGAATATTTTCGAACTCCGCGGTGCGGACTTTTAAGATTCGTTTAAAGCGCAAAAAAAATTTAAAAAAAACTACAACATCCGCGTATTATTGTTTTACCTTCCACGTCAGTCTTCGCGGGGTCTTCAGTTGACTACAGCGGACCGCTTATAACACGTCGTAAATTTGATTTGTCTGCACTTATACGATCCATATAAAACGTCTATTTATAAATTAACCTGTAACTATTAACATTACCATGAAATTCAATTTTGCCGACTCGTATAGCCCGCGCGTTAATCTGCACAAATTACTATTAAACCACTGCGCGCGGCGTTGTAATAATAATTTCTGGTGAAACTGGTAAAAACAATTAAACGAAATTAACATCGTTCCGAATTTAAAAGTGACTTCACAGCACGCGTAACGTTGATAATAACAACAACAGCGGCGGTAGTAATAATTAATAAAACCGAAACGGAATTTATGCGCGACTTATTCAAATAGTTAAACGTTTCCCCTCGTGACGCGTTTCGCGAGTTTAATGAAAGCGTGCAAATTTGGACAAACATATTTGACCCGACGAAGACGCGGAATCGCCTTTTCATTTCGGCTTTCGAATTCCGCGGACGGGAATTGCCGCGGTGTTTTTACTTTTGGATTTCGCACTTCGCGTTTTTACGACTTGCAAATCACGTTCATGAAAGTTCGTTTCCAAACAGCCGATGGCATTCTTCCCGCGGATGCAATGATAATATATATAAAGCGGTTGACAATTAGTGCGACACTTGTTGACAGTGTATGAGCTTATAATTGAATCGTTTCACACCAAAGACAGTAATTTCGTCACGGATAACGTGACCCAAGGTTGAGACTGTAAACCATCTTAGACATTGATGACATTTCTCGTAACGCCAACCGAAGCTTCATCCTGTCAGACGGATTTATCATTTAGTCGATAACTTTTCAACCGGGCGTATTTCCGAGTCAGCTTATTGGAAATCTACAAGTTAGTATACTGAGAAACAAAATTATACGTATGATTTAGGCGGATTTGAAGACGGTTTATTATTTTATTGGATAATGTCAAAATCAAAGTAATAGGTAACTGAAAATGAGTACCGTACTTCAACACGAAGATTCTGATAATGACAAATAGATGGCAATGTAATTAATTATTTCAGTGTTTATTTAAGCTATTTTAACGAATTATAACATGATAAATTTGATTAAAAATGTGGCAATCGTTATAGGATATATTTTTGCAATGTAGAATGCCATAATTAAAATGTGGAAATTTTTTTTTGTGAAAAAATTTGGATACCTAGATTTATTAAAAAAAAAAAGGTAATCCACAGGAATGGTTTTGGAAGTTATTTGAAGCACTAATAAGTGTGACCTTCTTTGAAAACATTTTTAAACGTTCCATTTAGATGCGTATGAATATTAATATTAATGCAAATTTCAATGATTATGAATGTTCGAAAAAATTTTCTAGAAAAGTTTTTAACTGTGTATAGATTTTTCTCATTTGTCCCTATCATAAAAATAATTGGTTATTATATTAGGACTAGGATATCAGTGGGTGATCCTGAATAGGCACTAATATCTGTTGATGACTACGTTTATATGAGGATTTGAGGGTTGTTCTATTATTTCATATATTCATAAAAAACGAGAAAAATCAGTATTCTAATTTCCCGATAATAACCATAACACTCCCATGCTTTTCACTGATTTGTTGGAACTGTTTGAGTTGCCTAATAATTTACCTATCAGAAACAGACTGACAATATGTTATGGTACAATTTTTTCTTGAGAAATTTTAAAGAATATAAATAATATGCAATTATTTCTATTCAGAACTTTAGGATACAAAAATTGTTTCTTATGTTGAAATGAATTGGTGGTATTTAACAGAATTTATCTAGACCTATTTAAATCCCGAAATGGTTTTCTTCAGTTTTTTTTTATTATGATATAATAATTTTTATGATACTATCAGGATCACCAATTTAATTCCAACATGGCGACCTTATCTATCTAATTTGGAATCAATTTTGCCAAATCAGAACCTTCCATAATCTAATACTGGAAATCAAGCATCATTTCGGTGACGTTTTAAACAAATCTAATATATGAAATGATTTTCTATTTGGAACAGACTTTATTCAATTTGAATGCAATCCAACGAGAAAGGTTTGCTGGAATTTTGACGCGTATAATCAATGGCATAAAGTTTTGGGAAAAAATCCTTTAAAGCGGCATAATAAATGCTCCTTCGTTTACGAAAATTAGCTGGTTGTTCATTATCGTACCCGGAATAAATTCGCTGCAAATTGAAGTTGATTACTCAGAAGCCTACAGTAATTGCGCCGATTAAATTATCGAGCTTGAATGTGCGGTTATTTATTTGCTTTATATATTTTAAAATCGATTTTTTTTTCAATCGACAAGTGCATTTCAGAAAGGACTGTTGCAGGCTTTGTTTTTTAATGAATCACCAATGTGCGTGATTACAATTTTCAGCTAATTTGATTTCAAATATTCTATTCGATACGCGATGCTTTGCAAGACTTGCTATCAAAACATGGGAATATAATCAATAACCTGCGTTTGGGTATTAAGCGATTATACTGATTTGATGTACGGATTTATGGGCATGGGATTGTGATGATTCTGAAATGAAACGTCATGAAGAAATAAAGAAAATATAAAAAATCAGCTGTTGGTGTTATGAATTCGAACGTAATTTACTTTGTTATCTTCATTTTCAATTTTAACGAATAAATTGATTATTCAGTACGATTCTATTACATCGGCATTACTTCAATCAAGAATACAAAATTTACCGAAATCTCAACTATATGAATAAACAAACGGGAATGACCTTGTCATCTTAAAAGACGTTATTTGTATTTTGTGTTTTGTTTGTTTTGGTTTTAACATCTAGTTTTTTTTTATTATTTTAAACAGAATCATTCAATTTTAAGTAGAAAATGATAGTAACCATACATCACTGAAACGTTGCTTATTTAACTAGTGAATGCAATATAAAATTACATTAAACATTCTAGATGTACATTTGACTCTATAAACTTTGTTCAGTTCATATAGATAAATACACGCGTTTAAATTTGAAAACGCGACACATATTTAATAATTGAAATTGGAATATCGTGTATGATTGATCGCATTTACATTTATTTTTTATATATAAAAAATATAATATTCATACTGTTATAAACTTATGACTGAATTTTAATGTTAAAGTTAATTAAAAATTTATAAAACAGAAATGTATATGGCACAATAAAAAAATAATTTCATAAACATTAATCACGCTTCAACATGTGTAAGTAAACTTCAGACTTATCAGATACTAATATCAACTTATGAGATTTTTTACGGTTCATTAAAATTAAAAAAAAATAAATATTAAATTATATATATATATTACGATATAAGAATATAATGGAGATATTCTAGTCGTATGTCGTCAATTTTGATCGATAAATTTATTCCATTTCATTAAACATGAACCGTATACTGTCTTTACTACACGAGGGAGAAAATACACTTATTTCAATAAAAGTAAGGTTTTTTTATTTTTTAGATAATTACGCCATAAGAACTGAATTGGGTATAATAAATCCGATGCATCTGATCTTGTATGGTAATTTTTATGATTATATTTAAAATGAATTTAAGATTATAGTTACCCGAGTCGAAATTTAACACTATTTTGACCCTAAAAATTTAGCTTCAAAATTGTTAAAGGTAAATGGTAATGTAGACTCTAATTTAAACCTCGAAACGTCTAAAATTTCCCGTTTAGGTTAAAG
>JABFQC010001700.1:0-18314 GCA_022817085.1 Psilanteris sp. ZL-2020
CATGATTCGGGCTATACATTATATATATAAGTAGGTTATTAAGCAACTGATAGCGCAATTATAAATACATAATAACTTACACCTATTTTAACGTCATGTCAATCATATCTGCGCAGACATTTATTTTTGAATATGAAAATTGGATTTTCAGGTATTGTTCAAAGTAATCATTTATACATGGCTTTTTCAGCTTGCAGTCACTGGCATTACAAACAGCGATACATTCTTCGAATGTTCTTCAACCGAACTGGTTAATCTACATTAATCGACAGGGCTCTTATGCAACGTTGCTACTAATGGCTTTTCCATCAAAATTCTGAAACTAATTCAATTCTACGCAAAATTGTTCACCCAACGAACAATATCAGAAATCAATAATTAATCAATAATAAGTTATTAATTAGTTCGCAATGTGTTGTGAAATGAGAAAGTTGAAAAATATACAATTTGTTGAAATTCAACGATACAATGCACACCAACATACACATTTTGAGATCTTTGTGTTGACGTTAGTATGTTGCCTGTGTTCTATTTAATGATTATGACAACAAATAATTAGAATTATAAACCGTTTATACTAATTAATTTACATATCTGTATAAGTTGGATAAAATATATTACATGATTCAAACATGTAAAAAAATGAAGTGTAAACAAAAAGAAAAGTCTTATACAATTTGTTAACTTACCAATGATAATAAATACCGCATTCTGATATTTCCTTTCCACGTTAGGACGCCAGCCAAATATCGCAAAACGCGCGTCATTTCTGTAAAAGATACAATGTCGTTAGCCTTTCCAAACTTGGAACATAACATTATATTAATTTGTATATATTCAAAAAATAATTGTTATCTTAAATTATGTGTGATATCTTACAAAAAATATTAACAAGCGCCATTACAAAATGGAAATAATAATAGTCATTCTCATTTGATAAAAAAAACAGCATGGAGTACAATTTTAATTTATCTGATTCCCTAGATATATGTGTTCCGCAACATCTTTCCTCTGATGTCTTCAGTATTTATGGTCATCATATAACGTGTATTACTATAGTTTCATTCTAATACATTATTTAAGACTTTGTTTAATGATTGAATTGAATTTACAACCTTTAGTAGGACTTGAAATTAAGTTAAATAATATTATTCTACTTTAAATATGCAATTACAAATTGCCATATATATATATTTTTATATAAATATTAGATACACTAAATAAAAGAAAAGTTTTACTTAAACGTATAAATAGAATTACGTAATTATAAGAGAATAATTGTAAATACAAAAAAGTATTTCAGATATATATATATATAGAAAAATCAATATTAAGAAAAAATAGATTAATTAACAACATAATATTATATAAAGAAATGAATATAATTACTTTTAAAAGTATAATTTCCTGTATATAAATATATATAGAATCATGACAGAATAATAAATTTAAAAAGTTAATAAAGCCATTATAATTATTTATGACGTTATATTATTTTACGTGTGTTAATAGTTATTTATACATTATTATAATTTTCAATATTACTTATAGTGTCGTTCATAAATCATCATTATACATTAACGCACCTAATTAAAGGTAAAGTAATCAATAAATTACCAAGCTGACATTAATTTGCTATGAAAATCCAATGTATTCTAATATTTAACGTAAAGTGTAGAAAAAATTGTTATTAGATTCCCATATTTATTACCAAAAGTAATAAATTATATAGTCAATATTATCTTATTTTTATAGTTTTCTATAGTACAGTAAGTTTAGTTCTTCGTATATATATAATTATATAGAATCTAGAATAAGTATACTGAATAAACATCAATTATTTAATGAGTAAATAATTCCATCTAAATTATGTTCAGTATATTCCACACCAGGAATAGAATATCTTAGGACATATTATTATGATTTATTTTAAGTTGGATAGGGTATGTAAGAATTGCAAAGCAATTTTGTTTCATTAAAAAGCGTGTATATAATATTAATGATCTTTTTTCCCCTTACTGTAATGCTATAATGTGAAATTTATTCAAACGTAAAGATACATACGAACTGTACCGTTTCTGTGAGAATAAAAAATAATGTTCCCAATATATAAAGAGATCTTAATTATAAGCTCGCGTGTGTCTTAATGCTAACACCTTGAATATAAATTCCAATTTGAAAATTAATAAAACTCCCGATACATTTTTCTTTGTAACTGCATAGTCCTTATGAGATAAATTGATTATTATTTTAATACTATATTTTGCATTGTGAGATTTGAGCAAAATGCAAATTTCACACATTTGTACCGTGGCCATTGATTATGGTCAAGAAGTATCATAGCAGAATGTGTTGCATCGCAGGTCTATGAAACAACAGTTGCGTATATAACGCGAGGGAATCGAAATAGTTGTAAAGTCGTTACGAGGACGATAAAAGCTCAGTGGAAACATCATAGCGCGGGTATGGTTTGGTCGCAGGTGAAACTTTACTAACGAAATAGGTGTATCAGAAAAAATTGAGTTTAGAAACTTCTCAGTTTCGTCACGATGACATTGGCTGCGACTTTTAATGGAGAACTCCTCAAGGCTCGAATTGGAAATGAGTCGTGCAAGCAAGCTTGTTCTTTCAAAGACTTTCTTAATTGCGCACGATAACTCCGGAAGAAATGTGTACTCATGCAGTTACGAAAGAAAAATCTATTTTGACCTGGTTCTAATGTAATTATTTAAGTCCTTCGGAACGGAAAATACTCGAAAATCTAATTTGCATAACATCGACTTTTTATCGATATTTTTTCATTTTACAGATTTTCTCTTATCAAACGTTTCTTACGTATAAAATATACGATGAAAATATTAAATTATGTGATACACTAATTAAATTTCATAATATCGGTGAGATATGAAAATGGGATCTTCGTAAATGTCAAGCGTATGCATACAATTTTTAAATATATATTTAGATATAAAATTGTATAAAATTATATATTCAAATTTATATTAATACTTTATTCTTAAAGTGAATTGTTTTAAATGTAATTATGATTTAGAATAAAGTTTTATTGTAAATTGTGGTATTAAAGAATGATGCTTTTGAATATAATCTCATATTTAACGCATAACTACATGATTAGGAATATAAGCGCATAACTCTGGATTTCATAAGTTATAGTGTTGTTTAATTTTTAAAGGGGAGGCGGTGCCCCTTTTTTGCAAAACGATAACGCCACCGAAGGTCGTGTTTGCACCCTCAGCTCATTTTTGCACAGAATATTGAATGTATAGTTAGAGTGTCGTGAAGAGGCTGGTTCTCAATTTACGTGTATCATATGTTTATACTTATTTTGAATACTTTATATTTAAACGTACTACTATTATTAGAAATAATACATTTCAGAATGTTATCATATTTTTGTATATAAAGCATTGCTTTCAAAATTTATATATATAGTCCATTTGGAACGTTCTAACTACAGCACTGCGCGTGCATAACTGTGCCTATAATTTTAATGGATGCAGCCCCCTTTGAATGTCCGCCCCGTTGAAATGTGTGGGGAGCTCTGCCGACCCCCCCTCCTGCCATTTTCTCTCTAAAAGTCTAGCCAAACCGCAAACTCGAGGTCCTATAGGGTCCTAGTAATGTGTATGTATGCGTTATAGTTCCGAAAATATAAGTTTAACATTATTTGTCAATTAGGATTCTAAGGACATCCCGAAATAAATAAAAATAGGCATTATGAGGGCATATTTTTGTCCTTAAAACGATCGTTTGAAAAGTATATATTAATATTTAGTGTATTATAATTCAAGCTTTTTTATTCTTATTTTTTTATTTGTTTATATAAAAATATATTCGAAATTTTTTCAATTTTTAAATAACAATAAGTAACATTTTTCTACATTGAAATACTAAATTAAATATTACTATAATATTTATTATGTAAAGTCTAGATTACTAGTAAATAAGCATATTACTGCATTGCCATATTCTCATTAAATTTGCTTATAAGAATATTGTTAAAAGATTATTGTATAATTTTATAAATAAAACTCGTGATCATTTCATTTAAGATTATGATATACATAGTACATCCTATAAATTTACAATTTACAAGTGTAAATATAGAATTTAAAATATTAGTTTTATTTCATTATATACTTTCTTCTAAAACGTTATTTATTATTGTCTTAAAGACTTTCATTTTTTATGTCACAATATAAAATTATAATTAAAAATATAAATTATAGAATTTTATAATAAAGGATTAACAAGACATTTATTTTTCTATAAGAAATGTGACTTATTGATAATTAATTGTCATATAATAATTAATTATAAATATTTGATGATATATTACAAAATTCGGCGTTATAATCGAGAATTAGATGAAGACATGTCAAGATTAATTTAATATTTCGTTCATTAAAATTTTTTATACCTTTGGACTAATGGAAAAATTATACAGTAGAACGTGTCATCTTTATAAGCCATTGATTAAGCCACAAATTCTACTGAATATCTATTACTTATTTTTATCATAGTAACATCAAAACATATATTCAAATATATTCTGTTAATTAAATGATTATTTTTATTGAGATTAATATTATTGGATAATTAGAGATCAATATTTATCTATTTATCATGAGAAAGTATAAAATTTAATATATAAATAATTTTTAGGTTCCTTTACTTTTGTAAATTAATACTATTTTCAACTATTGCATTTGATAGTGATATATTTGTATAATTATTTATTTATAAAATTAATAGTTTTGTGTTTTTAATCAGTTTTTTAGTTAATTTTAAGTTTTTCGTTATATCAAAATTTTTCTTTGTAGAACGCATAACTGTACAATTTTTTATATCTATATATTATATAAATAGTAAACAATTAAATACATATATATATAATTATTATATTATTTTAAAAACAAATATATACAATTCATATGAAATTATAATAATATATGTTACATAAAGTTATATGATTTTAATATTAATTTAGTTGTTCATTTTCGATTTAGATAAGTTCATTTAAGACATATATCCATTTCTTCCAATAAGAAATATGATAATATAATTGAATCAATATCTTATTTTTATATGTTCCAGTATTAAATATTTAATATCTGTAATAATTAATTTCTTTATATTTGGAAATTAATTACAATTTAAGTTTACTTTTCCAAATTTAAATATTATCTGTTTAATTATAAATTTCTTTATTAAATTTGTAGGAATGATGGTTTCTAACAAGTTACATTTCCAACAATAATTTCGTTTCTGTTCGATGCACATGGGTACAAATGTTCAGTCTCAGAACATACATGTTTAGTGACAAACTAGAGTTGAGGGCGGTGGTAGTCAGTCCAGGGGGAGGTATTCGTCCTGAGACGCAAATAAAATATCTGGATGCGCTCTGGAGAACGTTTCGACTTGCCAAATGGCGCTTAGTATTCTGCGAGACTTTGCGAGTAACTGCAACCAATGTAGTCTAACGGAAGTGCCAAGTACCACTGGGGGATGAAACGGTGCGCAACTTTATGCAATTGCAATGAAACAAAATGCCGGTGTATGTTAAGATGAAAATATTCAAATTATATAAATATAATATACTAATTATTTATCAGCATCATTCATATGTACGGGTTATTTCCGAATGGGTGTATATTCATTGGTTATATATCTACGGTATAAATATATATATATAAATGTATTTACTTAATAATTTTGATTAAATTTTATGCGTGTATAATTATACATTCGGTGATCGCCGGAATTTAATATTAATCATACAATAGTACACCTCTGAGAATGTTAATAACTTCATAAGTATTAATATAACTTGTCGTTTTAAAGTTATGTTTTATAATAAAATATTTAATCAATTCGATGTGTTATATTCCTTGATTTAAAAATGGTTCCACTAATAATCGTCTAATCAATGAATAATACTTTTTTGTTGCTTCATTGTTATTACACGGAAAGAAAAAAAGTATTAAAAATTACTCATAAAGTATCAATTGTGTGACAGAAGTGTTGTATTTTGAAATAATACATAAAACTTGAGCAATTTTTACTAAGATATTAGTAATTTTTACTAAAAAGTCAGCAATTTTGACTAAATACTTACTAATTTTTAAGTATAATTTAGAAATAGGACGTTTAATATTTTGCTAGTAATTTTTAATACAATGTTTCTTTCCGTGTATAAGAAATAATAAAAATATCAGAATTATAATCTGAAAAGAAATAAACACAGATTTTGAAATCAGAAAAGTTAACTGTCAAAGTAAAGTCGAGGACGAGCTGGATGTCTGAAAAGGAACCGAGTGTAAAGATGCAAGCACAAGTAGGAGCGTGCCCCGTGGGACGCATCTCGTCCTGGTTGGACGGTGCTTACCGGTTAGCAAGTCCGGAATTGTGCAAAGCTGACTGCGATTTTAACTAGATTTCACGATGATTGCTTGCAAATTACTTTCGTTCCACCCTCGCTCCAATCGCTAACCGTTTTCCTCGTCCGGCCTACCATTTCTTTTTCTTTGGTCATTTATCTATCTATTAAACGACGCTTTCCGATAAAGCGTGTTTTCAAGAATTGAAAAATTTCTCAGTCGTGCGCCTTCATTATCACTTTAGTGCCGTCAAAGTAGATAAGGAAGTAAATCTAAGGAATTCACCTCGACTTCTTCGGTTCGATTCGAAGAATTTCCTTTGTAATTATAGATTGACCTACTGTTTTTCATTATCTCTGACTCTTAATTATGTTCTTTTTAAATCTATTCTGTATCGTATATCTCGTTAAAGTTAATATTAGATTCTGCATTAATTACATGACAATACAATTCCTGTGCAGAAAAATCCGAAGCCCGTGTCTAAGTTAATACTCGCAATATTTTTCATTACGCGGCCCACGGTTCAAATACGATTTCTTAAACTAAGTTCAAGCTTGCTCAGTATTTGTAACAATTATTAAACTTAGCATCGTTTCAGCTGTAATTATTCACTTGTGATTTATGTGGTTGTAATTAGGAGTGAAGCGTATAAAGTTTGTCTTTAAGCAGTTAAAATCTAGGCTAATTGTTTCAGATTATTCATAAATGATAATCAAAAATTAAACACAAAGTGTGTATCGAGCAAAGAAAGATCAAAATAAACAATTTGCCGTTTTGCGTTTCGTGTAAGTCCGATTGCTGGACGAATACATCTAAAATCCATTTCAAATTTGACGTTGTGCGTGTATAATAAACCGTCAACTATTTCACATTTCCAGTTCCGTTCGTTAAATAAACATTAATTGCAGAATGAAACAAGGACATACTTCGAAATGTTTGAAAGCGGTTGACTTGAGAATGATATTATACTAAGTACAAGTACAAGGCAAAGTTCGGCGATATTTGATATTTATGTATAATTTGGAACTAAATATCGCAGCGTAATGCAATTTTGATCATTTATTTCAATTTGTTACATACGATTATCTTTTTCCTAATAATTATCAATCACGCGTTTATATTCTTTAATATATTCTCAAATTCATTCAATTATCCGCATTGAATTTGCCATAATAAATTCAAATAATTATTACAGTTTAATGACTTACAAACTCCATATATGTTTCAATATATACCAAATCTAAATTGCATAAACATTACTATATAATGTTATAAAGTTACTGTATAATTATTGCCATATTACAAAGGTTTGCAGGAATGTTGCTGTAATGTTAAGGTAATGAACTTTCTGCAGTCATTAAGACTATTACTTTAACGTTGCGGTACAGTTCCAATAGTTTAAAAACATTACTTCACGAAGATATATACATTCCACGCGACAACAACAATATTTCTGATTTAATACTGTTGAGGTAACAAATTGGAACCATTCGTAGATATCACGTGATAACATATTTCGAAGATAAAAATGATTGATCGAAATTTGCTCAAATTAAAATTGTATTGGCAAAGCTTTTTGTACACAAATTTTTTCTATTTATGTAATCTGTAATATTGAATTTTTTTTCTCAATTTATTATATGATTTCTCTAATAGAAGCCAAGCAATTTTTCAACATCATTTCAAAGCTTATAATAACATTGAAGCAATACTAAAATACTATTTAATAGTATGAAGCCATATTATTATTAAACAGAAATGTTAGTTTATGTTACTTTGATTCAAGTAATTGTATATCAATGTTAAAAATAAGCCATCATTTTTTAAATAATATTCAGATTTGCTGCGTTTGTTTTATATAACAAATATATGTACATTTTGAAGTAAAAATAGTTAACGAACGTTTATAATATATAAACAAGTTACCGCGTTTTTCTTACACGATAATATGTTTTAATTAATTCACAGCTCATTAACTCGGTTATAATTTCTTAAATGAGTATTTAAAGTTATAAATATAAACAATATATTATATTATACATTTGAAAAATGTACATAATCCAAGAGTCAGAGTTATCTCAAACTTTTATAACAAAATAATACACTGTGCGCAAAATCCACGATATCATTAATTAATAGATAAGACATTTGAATTCTAAATGTGCCTTTGCAAATAACTTCCCCTAGATAAGCTTGTTCTATATTGTTATTAAAATTATATGTGTACATACGTAGTGGTATTATTATCGCATATTATTAGTATAAGCAATGATCGGCAACGATAACATTTTAAATGAATCACACATCCACAGTTTATATAGTTTAGTCAGAGCAATCTGCGCGATACCCTAAAAACTATTAAATTATAAATTACTGAATTGTAACGTCAGATTCTCTACTACTATACATACAAGAGCATATATTTAAGGTAAAGCGCATTATAATAATAATGAATAGTTTCGAAAACTATGTATAAAAAATAATAATAACTTTGAATTCATATTTTATTATTACCATAAAGAATTACACCAATGTCCTGTTAAATTTCATGAAAGCAAATGTTGTTTATACATAGAAACAAATATTTTCATTAATCGGTCATTTAAAATTAATGCCACTAAAGTATTTCACTGATGAGTCGAAAAATAAACAAATCAATCGTGCAGATTTAATCGCCGCGAAAAACAATCAACGATTTATTGCGCCAAAAGTCGAACACTTATTTTTCATTAGGTACACCGCATTATCATTAATGATACTGCGCATTCCAGAAAGGAAAGTTACTAAACATAATTACGCGGATGCAAAAACACTCGATGAACTTAATTTCTGTAAAATTTTACTGCTGCAAACCATTGCGACTTTAAAGTTTTTACGGAAACGCGATTCGAAACGCAGCTGAAATATATAATTGTAACAAATAACAACTTTTCACAGCGGAAGGATTATCTCTCCTGCGGATTATTTTTCGGCATAAGAAATCGTCATAAATCACATTAACGACGAACGATAAAATCTAGTAATATAAATATATGCGAATCAGCTGATACGGACAGGGGAACCCCAGCTCCAAGAACGTCATCGGATAAGAAGGGGTTAAAGTTGCGCGTCGACTGCAGTTCGCTTGGTCCTGAAGTTAGCTTACTCCATTACGAAAGTTGAAAGTTTGTCGAGCTGTTTCGCGGCTATGGCTGTTTGCTGATCGTCTTCGCTTTAATGCGGGATGAGCTAGAGGATACTTTTGGTACCTTGTGACAAACCGAAGGACAGTGCAGCAGACTAACTGCTAAAAGAGTTTGACTCAACTACAAATTTACAGAATACCAGCATCGTTCACAGTAATAGGAGCAGGTGCACAATGCATCTACACAACAGACTAATCTTTACATTAGATACAATTTGGGTGAAAGTTGGACGAAAACGTAGCATCGTGATAAATTCACGTACAAGGAGCGCATAAAGCGAGTTTTAATCTTTGAACCACGTTCTTAACCGGAATAATTCAAACAACATGTTGTATCATTAACTGAAATCGAGGATATTCTTCTTATCACATTCATCAAAGAAACGTCAGACAAATTAAGACAAAACTTGAATATATATACTCTTAAAAATCTATCTTTAGATTAAGAATTTACATCTTATGGCAAAATGAAATCCCACTTAAATAATCGTTAAGAAATGCACATGCTTGTATTCAGAATTTAAGACTTTTGTAAATGAAAATATTGAAATAAAAACAAATATAATATTGTGTAAACATTTAAAAATGGCAATAACCTTATAAATTACACAGAAAAAAAAGTTTGTCACATTTAGTCAATCTTTGACTAACTTAGTCACCAAAAGCATTAATATACGAACAAACGATCTGATTGTCATACGTTGACAATAAAAGTTGTTTAATAAGTCAATTGTAGGTTAAAGGTTGATAACATTATTGATAGATTTTGACTATTATATTTACTGTTGATAGATTCACTGTTTCAGACAACACTACTTTTTTCTGTGTATTTTTCATTATATTTTCACGGGTGAAAATTATTTAACAAACAAGAATTAAAAATTATTTTATTTATTTTAACATAAATTAAAATTACACGGAAAAATAAAGTATATCCATTTTCTTTCTATATATTATTCTTATAAGTATTTATTATAAAAATATATGTAATATTAAGAATTTAATAATAAAAATTGTATAGTTTAACAATTAATTGAAATATTAATAGATCTGAAAATTGAATCAATTAAGATCATTTTATTTCATTTTAAAATTTTGTAATGAAATTAAAATCATTCGCTGAACAAGTTGACACCGTTTAAAAAAACAAAAATTGAATTCAATAGGTTATATGTATATTTGCAGATATAAAAACATTTGTGAATTATTTGTTTACACTAAAACATTTCATGGTTTATCATACACTGAGAAAATGAAATTATAGAATTTACATTGTAACATTTTGACGCTTCTCATAGGCTAATCCAGTTCAATGTCGTTATCTCATTGGCTGACATCGATTATTACTGTTCAAATTGTAAAACTTGTACAATGTGAAATTGTACGACTAACGGTGTACATAGTTCCCCTTACGATTTTATTTTCTCAGTGTATTAAGAATTTCAATTATTATTCCAAGATATTATAAATTTCAACTGAACAATTTTTCATTTCAAATCTAGTGTTTGTGTCTTCTCCTAATTCTTTTTATTCTTAAAGTAACTATATATGTTCAAAACTTTTAAATTCTTCCCTCTCGATGTAGATTTTTAAGACTGTATATATATATATATATTCAAACATAACGTTATTTTTATTAATAATCAAGCTCCGTGCGATTATTTCTATCTTATATATACCTCCCGTTTGCTTAAAACCGTGTAACGTATACGCAATTATATTCTTATCAGTCTTAATTTAGAATGTTAAGTTGATTTTATTACAAAAGCAACAATCGCATGAACAAGTACAAAAGAAAGAAACGATAAAAAAAAACGTAATAAAGACTGTATTGCTTTTGCGTCAGCGGGATTAAATAATGTTACGATTCAAAAATTTAATCTTTATAAATCATTGAAGTTCGCCAAACCCCGCGATCCCTGCCGTATCCACCACTGCACTTGCGTTTCATCTTACCATTGAAAACAATGTGAATAAAAGAAGTCGTTATTGACCATTCATTAGCATCAAATCTATTAACGGCACTTTTCTTTAAAGCACTACTATTATATTTATAAACAGAGTAAAAGTTTCGTCGTCCTTTGACGATGACGTCGCAATCTACTGAAGAGCCTGCTTCATAATCAGCGTCGTTTATTATTAGCTCAATTGCACGAATCACGGAATAATCACGAGAGACCAAAAAGCGACTCGGTGTGAATTATCGCGAAAGAAATGGCGACAATGAACGACGAAAGAAAGGCGGACGAGTGTAATCCCCATTCTCTCTTTATCCTACACCTGTCGTTTCATCCCCACTCGCGGGTTAAGAGGTCTCGCGAGAGAGCCAAACTAAGTGGAAAACTGCCTGCAAGATAATTGCCGCGGCTTGGTCAGAGCGCTGCACCTCACTTGAACGTAAGAAAATGAGATTGAAGCGGACGTGGAATAAGTGAGCCGAGGCCGACGAAACAGTACGGAGTCAGGAAACAGATGAGGAAGAGTCTCGTCTCGCGGAATTATGCTAATTTTCCGCAAGCAATACTCGGCATTGCTCAGCGTCCGGTCCATCTGCATCATTGTTTTACCCGGTGAAAGCGGTGTTAAGCTCTCGTCAGATTCATTAACAGCTTTTTATTAGACTGAATCGATTAAGTGCAGATAAAACTGAGATCGCGCGATAACTCGATTTATAGAGTTATATATCACCTGCTTACAGCGATCGTGTTATTTTATTAATACCTGCATTATTAGATAGCTATTATTATATACTGTGCCAATGTAATGACATTAGAGACAATCAGAATTTTATTATTACACCTACCAGGCGTATGCGAATTATAAATGATCCAATTATATGGAAAATGTGATTGTGCAAAATATATTGAATAAATAAAAAAAATGTAATAATATAAAACAGTTTAAATGAACCCGAACGCAGTGTTCGTTCAATAAATATGCGAAGCGGATAAAAATTAATCGATACGGGTGAATAATTTCTCGCTAATTCGTGAACGGAAAAGTGTCGTTACAGCTAAAACTGAATTATTTAGTTGCAATAACTAAAATTTGTGGACGCACTAATATCGTTAGCAACAGATTTAGATTAGAGAATGTTATCCGCTACGAGAAATCTAATTTCGAAGAGAGGTGTAAAATGTTTAACTTCATTATATAGTTATAACGTTGCACATGTTACTAATCAATTATATATTCATTGTTATGTTTTGTAAATCAAGGATTCATTACTTAAATTAAGTGAACGTTAATTAATGAAAATGCTGCATCGATTCAATCGCATTAACAGCTAACTATTCTGGAAAGATATGTAATGTGGAATTATTAAAATTATGTTTTAACGAGCAAATTATAAAATCGCATTATAAAGTAGGATTACTTGAATTATTATTTTCATTAACCTAAACTTGGTAAAAGCGATGGCATACTTTTTGACTGTTTGCCCATTAGAATCGAATTTTTCGGTTAAAATAAATCATATATATACGCAGTGATTGTAGTCTTGTTTGCACAAATTCTTTTGCATAAAAAAGAAAGATGAGTTCTGCAAAACTAGTATCCGTAATCATTAGTTGGTAAATAAGTTAAAAATGGTAACCGATTTCATATTGTATAATAAATATACATATATAATTTAATCATTAGCATATATATTACAATTTCTATGAATATTAATAAACATAAAGAATATTTTCCTATTTTTAACAACAATCGTTTATTCTCTGAGTAAAATCTATCTATTCATGTGCTGGATTCATTAAATTTTAAACACTTTTTGTAACCTAACAATAAATTATACACTACGTTCGTATTTCTGTAAATTTTGTCTGGAATTTTAATTAAAATTTTTCACCTTTTTCTGCAGTTCTAATGCTGACATGAACGGGACCGGAAAATTTGGAATAATCTCTCGCTTAACATGCCTTTTTTAACATGTTTCCTTGCATAATCCTTGTTAAAGTAATTTACGCGTTTGAAACGCTTCTACTACAAAAATCAAGGTTGAAATGTTTGATAAAGCTCGCTCGATAAGAGAACATACCGTAAATAAAGTTGTAACGCCAACGGGGATTATTAAGAAAATTTTTTTAATTAGGTTATTCGACTTAGTGCGTAACAATTTCGTCTTAAAAAGTATGAAACAAAAGTCGTCGCATATAAAATTATCAACAAAATATAATAAATAATAATGGTGCGTATTAAGAAACTATGCGTGCTTGCGTGTAAAATAATTAGCATTGTGTAATAAGCTGACAATGCATCCCTCGCATACCGAGCTCTAAACATTTAAAAGCATAATAGGAAGTATGCGCCTCTTAAGTATTGTTTTTAAATTCTTATGGTAAAAAGTGCGAGGACTGGGGAAGAAGATGAAGATGAAAAACTCTAGGAGATAAAGCGTAACGGAGATAGGACAGTAGAGGAAAGAATTCTCTCGAGACTTAATGCGCTTTGGGGCGTGAAGAACGTATGTGGGCCGTCGGGTCAACTGGCGAGCCAAAGCCGCGAGGGTAGCATTTATGCCATACTCCGTAAACTTGTGAGGTACTTCTACAATCAACCTTGCAATGGCCAAAAGACATTCCGTATCAGCGATGACATTTATGGACGAATAAATCATTGATCCCGGAATCAACCGAAAATATATGCTACTATTACTATTGTCAGTGAGTTAAAATGAATTTCTTTTATTAACATAATACACACGCTTGAATGTAGCATTCGCTCGGTTATTTTTTAATTGAAATTGTATTAATTTTCAAAATGTCGATATTAAGAAAAAGTGTTACAATAAAGTTAAAATTGCTTTGTAAATTGCGAACCCGATTCATCTCTACAGCCGTTTCGATCGATCTCAATAATTAACGCAATCAATATAAAATACAAAAGTATTTTAGTTTTCAATATAAAATATGCATCAACGCAGTACCGCGGTTTTTATGCCAAGTATTTGTTAGTATATTTTTAATAACAATTAAAACCCGTTTGCTATTGTGGTTGAATATTTGAGAGTAACATAATTTATTGTGTATCTTATATCATATAATATATGTAACATACAAATAAATAAATAATAATATTATATTTTAAATTCTTAAAGAAAATATAGTAATTCGTATGATATAATTAACATATATAGGAAATCGCTATCAATTTGTGTTTTTCCACTTGTACTATCTCTCATCACCCTGCAGAGTTTCTGTATTCTGATGAGAAGGATAAAATCCACGACTGTGCACATTCAAGTTTGTGAAAAAACACATGACCTGTTTGTTATTATTTTAAATAATATTATGAATATATTTACAAAGATTAGTAACAATAATTAAAATGCTGCGTTACAATCTAACGCGAAGAAATTCTGAATTTTCATTCGTAATTACGTTAATTCATAAAAAAAAAAACTTCAGACGCTGAAATTTAACAATTGTTGCTCGGAATTTAGAGCTCGAATCACGACTTCATATATAATCCGTCCATATTCCAATTTCACACTTTCGGAATGAATGATACAACAGAGGAGTAATCTGCTGCACTAATATGAACAAAATTGCACACCACGGTAAGGATACGTGTGTCGTATACATGCAACATTTATTGTTTTGCATCTGCATTCCAAGAATGCAAGAATGGACTACCTAAAACTTGTGTGATTAATCACACGATTAAATGTAATAAGAATAAATACACAACAGCGCTGAGATAAGAACCAATATCTTCCAAATAAATATCATTGCTAATGTTTTCTACTGTTACACTAGAAATATAGAACATTCATCAAACAAATAAAATATGACTAAGCCTCGCGTGTAAAACAAGTAAGTATCAATCCTGCCACGAATTTCCGTGAAATCTTCAATGTATACATTTGAAATTAAAAACTTGATCTAACAAGCGATACGGAAGTCCATTTAAATAAATATGTGGTGACACAGAACAGATTAGATATATGATATGATCGAAATCTCAAAAAAATTGGTATTTAATACAAAGTGTGTAATGAATAATTTACATATGCTAAAATTTACTGTTTTTTGAACAAGTGCAAATTACTTCTATTGAAAGCATATGCTAATGCTAATATATTAAGGTAAACTGATAAAAGATCCATTTAATATATTAAGGTTCATCTTATTTCGGGGCATAAATTTAAAGCTGCTACGCTTTGAATAGCGTAAAATTGTCTTGAAAATAACGTAAATAGAATGTAAGCGATATATAAGTGGATCAAATAAAACATATTTGTATACTACTCATTTTCAACATTCTTTATTCTACAATGAAGAAATGGAAAATGCATTGCAAAAATGCATTGAAAACCGTTTTTATAACTAGAAGCAGTAGTAATATCAATAATATAATTGACTTTTTAACATACATGCTTAGATAATTTTTAATCGATTTTTGTTTATCACATAATTCATCCATGCTAAATTATTTTAAACTGGTGTAAAGTTTTAATTCCGAATCAAAAACATTTTTTTAATATATAAATTAACAACTAATCATTCGCGTTTTTGTTTAGCTACTTAAATATTACAAAATATTTAAAATCCCTATCAATAGACTAATAACTTTTTATTGTTATAAAATAAATATCTAATGAGATCACATACTAAAATATAAATTAACATAATAATATTAAAAAACGTATTCAAAATTGTAAATTTGCTTCTTGAAACAACCGAATGAAACAACCAAAAATTTAGTCATTTCAAGAAACTGGTCCATTTATCATACTTCATAAAAAGTATTTTTATTTATAATAAAACAAACAGGCAATTATAATTTTGGTATCTGCGATTAAAAATCATGAAATATCATTCTTACATTGCAAGAAAAATACATCAAAATAATATTCGCAGTTTATGTAATACGACCATGAAAAGATACAATCTTTTTACGCTCAAACATATTTAGATTCTTAAAACATATAATATCGGATTTATCTACATTATATAGACAATAAATAGAATTCGCAATACTTATGAATTTTGTTAAGTCTAGAATTATAAATATATAAACAAAAATCAATGTAAAATTATCGTAAGACATCACTAATAAAATTGCTGAGAACATACTCTAAATTAGTTTCTTAACATATATCCACAAACAAAACGAGGTACATTAAGAGTGTTTTATTACCATCTCAGGCACCATTGTAGTATTGACAAAAACTCTATAATGCTGTATGTTCGAAAGATATTAAACCCATTGTCCAGAATCGAAAGTGCAGACTTCTTTGGAATTTTTCCATCACGACTATCCGGCAATTTAATAGGTAATAAACGGAATAACGTTTTCTTTAATAAAAAAAAAAACAAATATCAAAATACAAAACACCTTGCATCTTGCCGAAATAAATCTTTTTCGGAATATTATTTTGTAGGAAAAAATTGGCAAATATACATCGATCTTCATTAGATTGATCAACCACACTTAAAGAAATATAGCAAAAAATATAAATAGATACGTCGATCAAAACTGGAAAAATTACAAATTTATCATTAATAATGATAATAATAAAATACATTTGTAATAATTATAACAGTAAGTTTTATACGTTTATTTGGTATTTAAAGCATATTTTAGCATCAACATCTTTATTTTTCTTCTATAAGTCTCTTCGTTACTGTTATACTAAGAAGATCATATTATATCAGGAACAACGCAAATTGTAACTAAAACCATGTGATATGTATAACCTTTACTTAATATAATATCCTATTTTAATCAATTATATTACTAAATTCATTTATCTTACCCAATCAGCGTTCAAAATATATTGCCATCTAAATTGTACAATTTAATTTTCTCTGTAGAACTGTAATATAATCAATTATTTTTAATATAATATTATACACTTGACGTAGATTTCACCGTATTTTTTAGTACAAATTTTGAAAATTGCATATAGGCAAACGATATGATAAAAATCATTTAAAAATAAGGGAATTTCTTTAAAAACTTTTTGATTATGTATAAAAAGTGTTTCATGTTATTTTCGAATTTCTTCATCTATTTTAAGCATAATAAGTTTAAATAACACCTTCAAAACCAAATGTGTAATATTATAACTTATAGCAAATTATAATTTATATATTTTAATAATATATAATTAATATATGTTATTGAAACAAAGAACATTAACAATAAACATATTTTAAATATTAGTTTTGTTAATTTAAAGATGTTTAATTAATTAATCAATATATAATCTAATAGATTACATAGCTTTTCAAGTATTGAACATATCCTATTCTATACTGGAATTTCCGAATATTTACAATCAAATACGAATACAATGCTTCCCATAAAATATTTTTCTTATATATAAAATTATTATTATTATTTCTTCGTGCATATTTTCGTATTGAAATTGAATTTTAAAAATGGCACCAAATTAAACAAATAACAATAATCATTTATTCCAAAAAGATTTATAATTGATTGTCGAAATTAATTTTA
The DNA here is from genome assembly GCA_022817085.1 of Psilanteris sp. ZL-2020. Taxonomy (NCBI): domain Eukaryota; kingdom Metazoa; phylum Arthropoda; class Insecta; order Hymenoptera; family Scelionidae; genus Psilanteris; species Psilanteris sp. ZL-2020. The sequence continues at coordinate 18,052 of JABFQC010001700.1, forward strand.
TATTCTCTTTAACGTGAAAACGCATTAATTTAATTGAAATCATCTGCAAGAGGAAACGATGATACAATAATACAAAATTGATGCATTTTCATTCTCAAATTTGTATAGGTTATAATACTTATTTCGAACGAAGTTAAAATTTTTCAATTTTCTGTTATGCTAAAACAATCGCTAATTCAAATTCAAATAAGTGTTGAATGTGTTGTAATTTACTGGCTGATATTTCTGCTTTTTCTCAATATTGTAAAGCAAGAGAGATGTCA
>JABFQC010001701.1:0-18312 GCA_022817085.1 Psilanteris sp. ZL-2020
CTATTTGCTTATGCGTGGACAATTAACCAATAGCGTTAGCAAACTCATTCCATACCCAATTGTAAGTAAATAGTTTTATGGCTAAAAATACTTCAATAAGTTTGAAAAGTAACTTTTAATAATGAAACATAATTATTATAGAATAAGCCTTCTATTACATATTTCTATTAAATAAATTTATTTGTTACTATCATATTATCTTTATCGCAAATAATTAAAAAGAAAGGGAGATTATTTTATTGAAATATCATATATCTTCTAAAAATTAGATATATTACAAGATACCTAGATTAAGTTTTATTATAAGTTGATCTACTAAGTTTAAGATTAGATTCCTCATGTTTAATGAAGTGTATGATAAATAAATAAATAAATATCGATGAATAAATTTATTTTTTACAGAAACCTATAAGAGAGGAATGGGCATCTGGATTAGAGGCTCTTACAGATGCTTTGACTTTGGAGACTAGAGTGACGAATAACATCAAAGACATTATTAAAACTTGTGAAATGAACGATAACGATTATCACGTAATAATATATGCTAATATATTATATAGTAAAATATAGAACATACTTTTGATAAATAAACAATTTTCAATGAATAAATTATATATATATATACATATATATTAAAATAAAACTAAATTATTTATTATTTATTTCTTTTTCAGCTGGTTGATTACCTCACATCAGATTTCTTAGATGAACAATACAAGGGAGAGCGTGATCTTGCAGGCAAAATTTCGACCCTTGGCAAAATGATGTCTACACATGGTCCTATTGGAGAATTTCTATTCGATAAGAAATTATTAAATAACGAATTATAATTTTTGTAATTGTAATTTGCAGGATGTGAATAAAACAACTTTAAGAAAACCACACCTTGTAATACATGTATAGATTAAAATTATATATTATTTTTTCTGTGCATCCTGTGATGTACATTTCAAATTTTTATAAGTTAAAATACTGTCTATTATGAAGTAATTACAAAAGTATATTAAAATAAAGTTGAGAAACAATATTGTTTATATGTATACATAGTTTCTAAGCTGTAATAATTACAATTTATAATGGAATTAAATAATTATTATTTCCTCTTATTCAATCATCGAATTTAAATAAAGATGTAAAAATTATACAGTTTAAATAATAATCAATTTGTAAACAAAATCTTTTTTGAAATAAAAGTTTATTTAAAAAATAATATATCAGTGTCCAAATTAATCCTAATGAAACAAAATTGGAAATAACAATTAGATAACATTACTAACATATTAGAATGAAATTAAAATATTTATTGCATGTTGAATAAATAATTAATATTTTAAAAATATACCAATATTTAGAAAATTTTTCATTACGTTTCAATCGATTGTCATTAAATTTAGTTTACCTGACTTTAAAAATAACATTTCTATTCTAATTTATTGGAAATAAAAATATGTATTAATACTGTTCTTAAAAATTTAAATATAATAATTTTCCGATAATAATATTTGAGGATATAAAGTAATTTATTATTGTTTTTGGGAAGTTTTATGTTTTTGACTAATAATCGATTTTTCGGAAGCCGTGGTTTTGTTAAAATTGACAAAAAAATACAATCTTCTCAAATCGATTCGAAATGACTATAGAATGACAACCCAACATATTTGCATATCTAAAATAATAATTTGAGTCCATACAAATTATTTTCACTGAAATACGGAGATTTTGGTTGATTTGATCGAAAATGGCCAGAGATTCAATATTCCATAATTCCGTCTAAATAACGAGAAAACACATTTTCGAGATGTTAATAGTTAAAATAACCATATTTATTAACATAATTAATGTTTGGGCAATTTTATGAACTTTCATTTTATGACAAAAAATTGATATTTGTGAAGGGGTACCCTGAAAACACAGCTGCGCGCAAATGATTTGCTTAAATTTTACGTTGTGCAGTAACCGCATATTTGATCAAATTTAAATAAAGTCATTTTTAAAATTAAATTAATCAATATATATGTAGTTAATCAATTAAATTATTAATATTTTCAAATTAAAATTATCATCTTAAATACTCTATAACCATTTAAATTACAAAAAAAAATGTTTTGTGTAATAATATTTTATAGTAATCAAATATGCGAGTTATTCTTATGCTTAAAATCTTAAATTTTATTATTTACTACTTTATTATGATTTATATTAGCCAACAAATTTTATTATTTTTAATATTATAAGAGCTTTGAATGTCTTAAAACCTATAATTATTTTGCTAAAATGTGCGGACACTACGCAACGAAAAATTTAATCAAAGTTTGACCAAAGTGTGTTTTCGTGAATTTCGTCAAAAATCGACTTTTCTCAAACCACCTTGAAATGACTCTGGAAGGCAAACGGGATGTATTTCTAGGTTGAAAATGTCAAATTTAGTTGATATTGAGCCATTTTAACCATTTAAATCGAAATTTTCTTTACCTTTATGGAAGCTGAATTAAATTAATTTTGGCCTATAACACTCGCAATGACACGAATATACATTTTCACGATGTTTTAATTGCTAAATTGACCAAATTGGTTGATACAAATTAATTTGATTTGTTTTTACGAATTTTGATTTTTCGACTAAAAATCGATTTTTGTGAAGGGGTGAAAAGTCGCAGATTTTGTCAAAAATGGCTAAAAATTAATTTTTTTCCAATCGATTTGAAATGACTCCAGAAGGTAAACAAGATATATTTCCAGGCAGAATAAGTCAATTTAAGTTGATATTGAGACATTTTAACCATTTATATAAAAATATTTGTCTTGTTTATCGACATTGAGTGACAAAGTCACTCGCAAAGACACGAAAATAAAAATCGATTTTTGTGAAGGGATGTCATGGATTTCGTCAACAAAGATCAAAAATAGACTTTTTTCGAATCGCTTTGAAGGCAAACAGGATATCTTTCCATTTTATGTCATTAGTTGATTTAAAGTAAATTTTGATTAGATTAGAGTTTGTATGGATTTCATAAATCAAGACTAATATTATCGTTAACCGCATGACGTTGGAAATAAAAAAACGGATTATTATATGCATACCATACGTAATAAACGTTTTTTTGTTAATGAACATTTCCTTTTAATTATTTAAAAAAGGCAGTATAGGTAATATTGAGTAAATCTTAAAACGATTTACTTTTATAACATGCATAATTTTTATTACTTTGAATGGCCGATATTTTGATGTTGCTTTACAAAATGTATTCACATTCATTCTATATATAATATAATATATAATACATAATTTTTCATCACATTTTTAGTTTCATAATTACATGCATCAATTGCTTGTAAATCTGAATTTCATTTAACAGAAATCAGACTTAATTTCGGAAAACCTTTTGATTTCCAAGATAAGGATCAAAGGATATAATGTGAAAAAAAGGGACAATATATGAGTGTACCAAACATACAAAAATGCTTTAACGAAATGCTGGTTCTTATATAGTAAAATCAGTCAATTGTATGTTTTTACTTTTTCAATTTCAACTTCAAATAATTATCATGAATTATCGTTTGAATTATAGTTTTATTTTTTATTTGATATATAGTTTGTTATAGAAAATTAGACTTTCGCATCGAAGTTAACGATTTCGTGTTTTGCGTCTTATCGGATCGAATCGACGGGCTTGAGTGTTTGTACATAAATCACGGACAAAAGCGCGCATATATAAGTGTATATAACAATTTAATAATTCTCATAATTTTTTGTTGCACTTATTAAAATCAATTGTAAACGCTTCGTTATCAAATTGTATAATTGTATAATCTTGATTCTCGAAGTAATCATATTAAAAGTTGTAAAACGCTATTCACAAAAAAATTATAAATTTGTGGATAAGCTTTTGTACAATTGGTTCGTTCCTGGTTTGCCATCCAAACAATAAGAATTATAATAATAAACTGCGATGAACTGTCTGAATTTTTGGACGAATGAGGAACGTAATTAATCATAAAGAATATGTACATTCATAATAACTATAATACTACAAAAACAACGGTAACAACTGATCTCAACTCTATAAAATACGCATCATATTCAACCTGTTTTCCTATACTAATTAATTAGTGTTTTCATTACTTCTGTGTTTCTCACTCTTCAATTTCGGATTTAAAATCAGAAATAGGATCAACAGTTTGCTTTTTTAAAAATATATTTGAGTATTACATGTGATAGATTTGATTATCCAAAGATGTGTCTATCTTTATTATTTTCATTTTCCTCTTTTTATGTCTGTACAATTTATACTACAAATGAACCGTTGTTTTTTTATTTTTATTATTTTCACTATTTACGTCAGTTTTCTATACACTTTCCACAAATGAGAACCGTTAAATGCATCAAAAAATGCGCCTTAGAATATTAAAATTCCGTCACACGTGTTTGTCAAATTTTAAGTTTTCATAAGACTGCATTGAATTTAATTAAGATATAGTTCTGGAAGCGAAAAGTCGTTGTTAAGTTGGAATAATTTACTTAACTTTCAGTTGTCTGTTACTTTTTTGTACAAAATATGATAGTATCTGATAATTCCAATGAACTTACTTGTTGGCTATCAAAGTGTAATGAGGTTTATATATATATATTGTATGTAAACAAAATTAACAGACATTCTAAAACATTTTCGTCCTCTTGAAAAATTTATCTTATTTTATGTGAAAATATTACTGGTAATAAGTCAACAGATTAACTGCGGTATTATAGTAGATTTAATAATCTTATTACTTCTTTTTCTTGAACTGTTACAATTATTACCAGTAAAATTTCTTTATCTTTATATACGTTTTGTTCTCTCACTAGTGAGAACACATCACTGTTTCAAAAAATTATATAAAATTGAGTTTATTTGTAGTAATAAATTAAATTCATTATTTGTCGAGAAAACATTATTCGTCATTTTGGAAGTGTTACATAGTAAGTTAACCGAACGAAGAACAATTGTACTTTCTTTGCTCACACAGTGCTTCTAGATTATTTGAACATCAAAATATGTTTTTATTATTGTTGATCTGTTTCAAGTTTAGGGGATTCTTTGCCATTGATATTAACTTCTGATTCAGAACCGTTGTTATATTCAGGAATTGGTGGTGTCTTAATTCCGTCCGTTTTTGGAACAAATGTGGTCCATTCATTACAGTGTACATCCAAATATTCAATAGAATTAAGGAAGTTCTTCCCAGAAAATCCACCAACAGCATATAATCTGAAAACAAATTATATATTTAAAAATATAGCATAAACTTTTATAAATGAAGTGAAATAAATTTTATATAAATAAAGAACAATTATAGGTATAATAGGAAAATATAAAATTTTAAATGCAAGTTTGAAAAACTCAGTGCAATAACAAAATAAAATTGTTATTTTCAATGTTCACTCAATAGATTAATTTAATTAATAAAGTAGAAAAAAAATCTAAAATTGTATTTTAACTGCAAAATAAATAAGGAATAGAAGTTTTTAATTGACAGGAAGAAATTCAGGAAATCTTGAAACATTGAGTTGATATAAGTAAACAAATAATAATAATAATACGCAGGAAAAATATATAATGTATCAAATGTTAAAAGGATAAATGTGAATAAAGATTTGATTAGAAAAAATACAAACCTATCACCAACAACTGCAACTGCAACATTAGCTCGTGGTGCTGACATGCTTGGACCAGGTACCCAAACCTGTTCTACAGGGTCATAAACCTCGGTGCTGGTAAGACTATGAGTACCGGAAGATCCACCAACAGCATACAGTCGTCCTTGGAAAACCGCTAACCCACAACCGCGACGTGCAGTTATAAGAGGAGGTCCATTTATCCAAGTGTTAGTTTCCGGATCATAAATTTCTACAGAATTTAAACAATTCCAGGAATCGCAACCACCAACCGCATAGACCTTATCTTCATATGCACAAACACCTGCTTGATATCTTCCAGTATTTAAAGGTTCAATACTAGACCAGATTCCTGTTTTAGGATCAAATATATCACAATGCCTAATGCCAGCCTAAAAAAAGAAATAATTTATTCTCAATTGAATTTACTAATCAATTTAATATTTGGATAATCAAATAGATATTTATATTTAGTACAATTGTATAATCTTAACAAAGAAAAAAATTTGGAAATAAAAAAATTTATAAATTATATATAACTTTTTAGATAAACATTTACCTTAGTTATTAACTATAATAATTTATATGTGATATATTTTTAATAATTAAAATAAAACTTTAAATTTGTTTAGTAAGTAATGCGTGTTTCATCTTTTTGTTATCATACATACCAATGCATTTATTTCATTCATAGATATTTTGCTAAAACTTAAGTTTTATTATTATTTTATATAAAATTTAATTAATTATATTTTACTCATTTATTAATTTCGTTTCACTTATTGAAATTTTAGGTTTTTTATATTGTATTATAGTTTCCTTCATTACATTAACATTTTAATATAAGTACGACAAATTTACCTAAAATTGTTAAGTAGATCGAAAGATTTAAATCTTTACCTGTCCATTCCATCCTCCCACACAGTAAATCTTATCGTTTAATGCACAAATGCCAGAATTAGACTTAGCCAATGGCAGACTGGAAACACGAGACCATTTCCACCCATTTTCTGGGTCCAAAACCTCGACAGTTGCCAATTCCGTAGTACCATTGGAACCACCTATCGCGTATACTTTTCCTTGTACCACAGCGATACCGAAACGACCTCTAGCTTCTTTCATGGCAGACAAAACTTCCCAAGTATTTGTTTCCGGTAGATACTGATCAACAGTTTTTAGACATTCTACTCGGTCATAACCGCCACAAACAAGAAGTTTTCCATTTAAATCAGCACATCCTACTGCACATTTACCAGCTTTCATTGTAGGCAAAGCACAGTATAATTCAGGTTCTACAGCAGATACTTCTTTAGAACCATTAATGCGGTCTACTTCTTGACAAAGAATTGCTGTTGGAGCATTCAATCGCAAAGTAATAGAAAGAGTAGCTAAACGTCCGTTCAATGTTACGATTGCCAGAAAAGTAAATTCTGAGAAAAACATTAATATAATTTTATATTTAACAATAAATTTAATATTATACATTAAATAGTTATATGTTTTCATTGTTATTAATTATATGCATTATTTAATTTTAAAGCAATTTTTTAAACTCCAGCTTAAATGTATATAATTGTTTGGGCTCAGTCACCAAACCAAAAAAATTATTAAATTTTAATACTTCTTGTCTTCAAGCATTATTAAAATAATACATCTAAAGTAAGGATTATAAATAATATATTTTATATTTTTGTAACAAAATTGTATAAATGGAAATAGAAATTAGCAACGTAGTTTAAAAACTAATTATACTGATAATATATTATATACAGATTTTTATTGATACTATATAAAAGACAATCAATTAAAATACAAATGTAAAACAAACCTCCAACTTTATCAACTCCAATAACGTTCCAATCAGGCTCCAATTGTTGCTCCAATCTATCCTCGGTATCCTTTGAATAAATTAAAACTCTAGGTTTTGCTGGTTGCATATTTCCTTTCCTCCTAGACTTACTCTGTGCATGATTTTTTAATGACATTTTCTTGTAATCTTGAACAAGATCTGTGTCACTCACATCTCCAGATGGCAAGTCTGTGCAGTCCTGCAGACTGTTGTCGAGCGCCAAATATAATAAATATGTTTTCTCCGTCAACTGTTCTATGCGTGACTTGTCGCTATCTGCTAGGAAACGCTTTACCCAATCAAGTACCAAACAACTAAGGCTGGTACCAGTTACTAACGACATCTCTTGCATAGTTTGATATAGAACTTCAATACGCACACAGGGCAAGGTTGATAGAGCTGGAGCGTTGCATATTGCGGTGAACTGCATTGTTAAACAGTTTACAAACAATTATTCAAATTATATATACATAATATGTTCAAAATATATCATCTCTGCTAAAAAAACTAAATTAGTTTGAAAATTTATAAAAACTGTAATAATGTCTAAATGAAATTGAAAATGGGGAGAATAAAATTAATTTAATATAAAATAGACTATCAAATAATTGACATTAACTATATATAAATAAATATAATAATTTTAAAATTAGTTATCAAGTACTGAATAATAAATAAGTAGAGAATAACTAAATAACGTTGCCATAACATTGCTGCAACCTTTATGTGCAATGATTAATCAAACGAAGATTAATTTAAATGTGTAAAAACAATCCGAATCTTAGTTAGTGTTTTTTTTTTAGATAAGTATTTCGCTTATAAATAAATGAAATTTGTTTGTGCAATGTATGTATAATGTAAAGACTAATTTTAAGTGAAGAAAAATCAAATAAAAAAGATATAATTTTTACCGAATAGAATAAAATAGCAAAAGAAAAGAATATCACGAATTTTAATGTACTATTTAATTATTTAAAAAAACATCAGTATTCACATAAATCTGCGCCATAATTATCTACTGAAATGTGATTACTTTTATTTAAAGTAAAATTTCCAACTGTTTTAATGATAGTTCAATTCTATTTAAATATTTCACTAAAATGTTGAAATATACTAAATTATTTTTTAATCAATTTTAAATAATAATAATATTGAAGTTTTATAAAAATCAATAATTACTACCAATGTTCAATGAATATCTATAAAAAATATTGGAGTATTCATAATTACTACAACACTTTCTACACATATATATTTATAAAAATGATTATAAATAAAGTAACATGAATTTTATGAAAATCATATTTCAAGTATATAGAAAAATATAAAATTTATTTAACAGATCTTTAATTCAATTACATTTGAATATGTATTTCACGTTAAAGCAAATCAATGAAATATTAAAAGAAAGAGAAATGAATTATATACAAAATTATAAACATATTATATTATATAATTTAATATATTCATTATGGCAATAATTATCACTTAATTACCACAAAATTAAATGAAATTGTCTCACTAAATTCAAATCAACCATTAATTTTTATCAAAATATAAAACTATACAAATGTCAATAAAACTGTAATTGATAACTTAGTAAAAAATTAATAGAATGAAGTTACTATATTTCCATTGAAATATAAAATATTTATATGCTTTTATTCATTTTTATTTAAACATTTATATTTCAATCTTTGCATGATTTCATCACACTTATCAAATATATTTAATATTTATTAAACGACTAAAAAACGATTGAAATTAATATTTTCATCTTATTTATAATATATATGAAACAAATTTTAATCGTGATAGCGTGCAAGAGTTTGAAGGGCAGATTTTGATTTTAGACCTACATTTTGTCGGATATAATCTTCTACTTGTTTGATGAAACTTTCGTTCTGGGCAATACCAGGCAGAGCACGAATGTCAAGGCAATTGTCACGGGTTAGAGAGTTCAAGAGGTAGGTCGCGCATTGCGTCACGACCCTGTCCATCTTCAAGCGACACGCCACAACGTAAATGGATTTCACCTCTTGCGGCAGGATTTTCAATCTGAAATAATGTTGTTATTCGTTAACCCGATTGTCCAGCTGCGCGGATCAATAAATCCATCAAGAGGACAAAAAGAGGAAACGACGACCTTGACGTATACGCATAATCGACCAACTTCTGCAATGCCGATTTATCTATATCTCCGTTCAGCTTGTATGTTATTCTCTGCTCCTTGTTTTGATTGTCGGAACTGAATAATTCGAAAAGATAAGGAGAAGCGGAGGCGAGCACAGCCCGGTGACCATGGATCTCTATATTGTCCACCTGCAATTCAACAGTAGTTCTCGATAAATTCTGTTAGCAAACTATTTTTAAATTATTTTCAATAACAAACAAATTTATTTTAATTCTCATTATATTAATTTCAAAAAATTAATACATATATGTTTTAATTTTAACTTTGGTTTATGAATATGTCTAACATAGTTTCTACACTAGATTTGACTCAATGAATGCAGAATATCTTTACATACTGATGTTAAACCACTTAATGCAGTTTTATGTGTGTGAAGAAATTATAGTTAAGTAATATTAAAATATAAATTAACAAATGTAAATACTTATAAAAATATTCTGTTCATAGAAATATGTTCCATAAAAATAAACAGTCATTTAATTTGCATAACATTGATTAATTTGAATTTACTATTAGACTATGACTTTATCGCCACAAAAACAAGTTAGTCAATGTAGCTTATAACTTAAATGTTATAAAATTAAAATGGCCTGAATTATCACATTTGATGATAGAAACACATTTGTGTAGTTTGTATAAATACCTTTTCAAGGGATTATTATTTAACTTACAATTATTTGCAAGTTAAAATCAAAACTACATGAAACTTATAATTTTTTTACAAATATCACTTTTAAATGAGAACATTTTTGTTCTCTTTTACAAGTATATCTTTTCATTTCATTTTTAAATATAATTAACTAGATAAAGTTAGATATTTAATATTAAATTTTATATATATTGCTCGTTATAAATTAGTCTTGTTTGAATGTATAATAAATGATGATTATGTATGCATACAGGAATTTTAGGTTGCTAGAATGAAATTAAATTAAGTTTAAATCTACAAATTCTCTGTGAAATGATCTTTTAGTATAGTGAAATCAATGAAGATATTAACATAATATTTTATTTTATATTTTGCTATTATTGTTTATAATTAATACAATTTTTTCTTTATAGAAAGATGTATCTTTAGTCATAGTATTATACATGTATAAAGTTGTTTATATCATTTTTAAAATTTAATGGAATTATAAATCTGAGCTAAATAACAAATCATATATCACATGATTTTAATGTGAGAATTATAAATAGCATAAACTATTAGAAATTATTGCAAGTAGATTTGTATTCTCTTAATTGCAGTCAATAATTTATAAATATTTTTTAAACTATATTTCAAAATAATTTGAATTTAACAACAAATTAAATATAAAAAATTGTGTTACAGACATTAAGTTTTATTACATAAAAACTATAGACTAATAATAACAATGAATTAAGATATTTTCATATCAATTTAGTCGAAATGGTGTATAAAATTAACACATCTTCACTCATTTAGATGTTACATAAATTATGCAAATTTATATTTAATGCGTTCTAATTATAAACTAATTAATCAGAATTAAAAATAAAATTTATAATTTTTGAAGATTCTATTATTCTTCAACCATCAATGACGTATAAAAGATTCATACTGAAGTTACATTTTTAATAGATGAGAGGTCATTTTTTATTGACTTGTTTTCATTAATATATAATTACTTTTGCTGTAGTTATAAAACAAGTTTAAAGCCTTAGGAAATGTAATTAATAAATTCAAAATTTATCAATAATATATCATAATCGAAAAGCTTGTTTAAGTTCGTATCAGACTACTATTTCTATTATTACTAAGTCAAATATCGATACAAGCTTATGCTAACCAAAAAGGAGAAATGATTGAGTTAATTGGTTATAATAAGAATTGAATATTGATGTAATTTATTATACTATGAAAATTAATACGAGAGAAAGATTATATTTGAGGTTTGATATCCTATCTTATAAATTTAAAAGCACTTCAAATTAATGTTTATAGATGCTTAAATTTTGCTCAAAAAATATTTCATACTGGCTACTTTATCTTTTATATTTTTAATGACAGTAAATGTATATATATGTATCTCAGATGATTTATTTGTCTCGTTTTATTAGATGAACTGCTGTATATATATATATTTCGAATATTATAAAATTATTTTAAATGACAATATATTATTTTTAAGAAAGCCTTGCTCTTCGTTGCTTATAATTAATTGAGACAAACTTAGAAACCAGAATTGTTATTATTCTAATTTTAAAATTTAATAAATTGGAGCTTTTCAATTATTTTTGTCTTTGTCTAACAATAAAAAAAAAGAAACAGAAATAGAACCAGCTTCTTCAGGTACATTGCTTAAAATTTCAAAGTCAACTTTATTGATTGATTTAATTTTATCATACTTACATGCAAAATAACGTCACAAAAATGCTTGTTCTTTCGCATCATATTAAGAGACGAGAGAATGATACTTGAATGACCCTCATCCTGCAGTTCCAAGATAGGACCATTCATGCCATCAGCGTCCCCGTTCGCGACTATTGACGATACCATCTTGACGTTTCGATAATTCGTTTCCTAGCAGTAACTTGATTTGCTAGAGGAACATCATCCTTCGAGCAACTCGTCCCTTCTAAAAATACAGAAACAAAACGTGATAAATCATCCCCAACAAGCACCAAACGAACGAATTTTACACTCAACCGCGTTTTTTTTTATCGCGTAAACTCAATAACGCTTCGGCTGGTTAATCGTAAAAAGTATTTGTGCCAAATGTAATCCTCTTAAGTCTCCTCGCACGATAATCATCATTTGTGTGTCGCAACAAAGCAGATCGCGACTGAATCGCGAGCAAAATTGTTAACCGTCTCGCATTCTCATATCCAGTTCGTTTTGAATTTCGATTTATTTCTTAATTCGATAAATTCAAGGCGAACGGTCGGCCGACAGCATAAAGCAGAAAAAAAGAAAATAAACAAATAATACACGCAGAAAAATGTTGAATTAAAAATTACTCAAAGTTCAGTAAATATTATATTAAAAACACAGTAACTCACGGACAAAACAAAAATTCAGTCAGAAAATACCGAACTTTTACTGTAAGCATTGATGATTTTTCGGTATATATTTACAAACATACAAACATTTCAGTAATGTTTACTGAAAAGTTCGGTAATTTCCAACTGAAATTTTGTTTTGTTCATGAGTTATTGTGTTTTTAATAATATTTACTGAACTTTCAGCAACTTTTAATTGAACATTTTTCTACGTGTAAATATAAAAAAATGGTTAAAAATTGAACCTAAATTGCAAGTTCAAAGTCAGACTGATATTGCGACGAAAATGAACTCAATGACCGGAGCTAGACTAATGAATAAAATTTGTTACACGCGCTTGCGATCGCACAAACATAATGTGCCCGATGGTATTACTTTGTTGATTGGTGTTTGAGTTGTACGTTTCGGAGGCCGCCGCCGTCGAGTCCTTTCCCTATAACGGCGGCTCTTCGATCATCGAATGCGCTGTGCGATAATAGCCGTCTAAACAATAAAGGCGTAGCAACGTCTCGTGACGGAAAAAAAGCACGACGGTTGCGAGTTTCGATACGAAAGCTAATCACGCGACACGCTTTGGAAACCGACGCGCAACAAACCCGTACGAGGCGCGCGACTAATCTACCACGTTTTAAAATTATTATATACGTTATCGAAATCATTTATATAATGCAGCATTAAAGTGCTCGTCTTATAATCATACTTCTTTATTGCGTTGCGGAAAATGCATTAGCTTAATTAATAGCTTATTTTCGTTTTCACCTTTTCGTACTTTCGAGTCGCGAATTAGTTCGCGGCGACGAAACGGTTCGTCGTAATAATTAACGATTGATTTGACCGTTGATGGATTGCCGAAAGTTGAATGACCTCGTGGTAACCGGTACGAAATTCGGAGATACCTATAATAGACGTAGAAAATGTACGGATTCCATATATCGTTCGCACAGAATCGGTGTTGGTGATGTAAGAACTTTACCACCACTTCGCACTTGACGGATTCGTATTCGAGCATTTGTGAAATTCGTGACCTTGAGAAATGGTATTCCGATGAATTTTATAATGGATTTCGTTTTCGTTAGAAGGTGTTCGAATGATTATTGACATGACTCGTTTAAACAAAAAAAATAACAAGAACGAGAAAAAACTACCTGCATACCAAGGTGGTTTAAGCGACTCGGCGGCGCGAAATCGAATACGGCATAAAATGAAACGATACGATGTTTGACTTGCTCGTATAACCGACACGAAGTGTCGTTCTTGTTATTCGCATAATAATGTCGCGTGTCGTATTAGTGACACGTTAGATCGATTAATGTATGATATTACTGATAAATCGAAACTACTGTAATCGATGCTCCATTATTTATTGATAACAAAGTTGTTGGAATCACTCGCGCATATTTGGATTATATTAAAGACAGATATTCGTTTCAACGCACGCACGTGTTGCCAGTAACCTTAAAATAATATGTGCGCGGAGTTTCAAATGTCCAATTTCAACAAATTATGTACGTAGTGCCGTAGGAATGATTATTTCACGAAGGATATTTTCACTTTTCAATTGTCATGGTTTTCAAAATATAATTTGATTAAAAACAGTCGGCCGATTAAATATTCCTTTAATATTCGCTCAAATCCAACGCTTGGGATTTTACGCGCATAAAATCACACGAGATAAACTCAACGCAATATCTTTATTTGTTTGTTCTTCTGCTGGCGACCTCGATGATCGATCTACTCGGGAGATCGCGTTATTTTGGGTACTCCGATAACGCGATTTATCAGACAAGTATTTGTTTTCACCGAGAGTTAAACGCGTTTCGGCGATCCGAATTCGATCGGTATCTTATCTTATTCAATTTTGCGAGCGTGTTTTCAGCGATGATTTGCAGGTCTCATTATTATGCGTTAACGAGTCGGTATTTGACTGTCGTGACAAAAAAGCAGCTCGTGATTTGTAAATCGCGCGAATGCCTGCGATTGCAGTAGGACAATTTTTTTTGTTATTGACCTCGGTCCGGTTGTAACGACTCAAGCGAAACGAAGTAACGCGAGATGACTTCCGGAATGAATATTTCAATAAGACATTTTTTCGTAGCAATTGTTTTTGAATGGTAGCTGTTAAAACCGCGTAAAAATATATAAATTGAATAATAAATTGTAAATTATATGTATATATATATATATATAATCTGCTGAAATATTCCGTTGCGGAATGAAAATGTAGTCCGGTCAAGTCTTATTAGCAAATAACTTGTTATCGTGGTTATAAATGTTATATTTTAAAATTAAAGCACTAAGTTCGTTTTATATAAGTATTTTGAAGTATACTCTATTAATATGAAAAATAACTTTATATAATAATCAGTCAGTATAACGTTACTCGAGTTTCCCTTTATCTTATTTTGTTTCAATTATTTTATTTCGGTTAGTAATATTCTGAATATTTAATAGCTTATATAACAATGTACCGATTTTTTTGTTAAGTACTTGGCCACGTTATATAAAACTTTTTGTATGATTGTTATGTAACCGCTACATAGTCACATCCGTCTTTTAATAATGATGATTTATTATAATTTATTTGTTGGTCGTCTTTGTTCTTAAATCGTTGGTTTTTCAATAGGGTACGCTATGGCAATTAATTTAACTGCTGTTGTATACACCGATTAAGAGATTCGTCTTTGTGTCACGTGTTTTGCATCAAACTACTATATACAATTAATAACCAACACCTAAAATTGCACGTAATTTCGTATAAATTATTTATCACCGACATTCTTTCAATTACTTATACTATTTAATTTCATTTTATTATGTCAAGAGTACTCGTCAATTTTTGCGTATATATATATCAATGGATCCATTATCAACTCAAGGTACTTTAATCCAAAACGCAACTACCGAAATAATAATATTTATGTTTCTTTTTACCAAATATATTCCATATATTAGATAAACTGTGCAAAACATAATTAAGCCAATCGTTTGCAACGTATTGGAAACATCAGTGAACTTCGATGAATGGCGAGGAAATTCTGGAAATAGAATCCTGTGACCTCGAAAAAAAAACATCGCTCGAATTTTAGAGCCATATAATATTGGTCTCCGCGTTACAAAACGTTGTTAATAAACGACAGTTTTTCGTCGTCGGTCCGATAATTTGCTCGATGGTGAAAATGCGGTCTCAATCTACTGAACTTGATTTTATTGTTTTATTTACGCTTTTTTCCATATCTTTGAATTTCAAAGGTCATTTGTTCGCTGATCGCCAATCGAATTTTGCCAAGAAATGTGGAACAAAAAAATGGCGTGCTAAACGACGGCAACAGTTGTCACAATTTCGTCATCCGAACAGGCGCTCGTCGGGGAATAAATAAACTAATTGTTTCTGATTAGAGCAATCAATAATTTTCCTTAAAACGTTGATATTCGTGCGTGCGCGCCCAACACAAACAGGCCGTTGTTTATGCCCGCCTCACCTACCATGCACGCATTCCTTACTTCCCTAAACCACACGATTTTACAGAACATTCTACGTCTTTACAAAATGCCTTCGCTTTTTGTAAAACCTCGCAACAAAGTGAACGCTATTGTCTCAGTTTCTACGAACTATTATTTTTCCATTGAAATCCATAGCAATAAACGAAATTATACCGGGAACTGAATTAAACTATACTTTACTTTTTCCGATCAAAACAAACACGCTAAAAAAATACCCGTTTACTTATTTTTCTGGATATTTTCATTTTATTTATCATGTTTCTTATTTAATTCACGAATGCGATATAATAATAATAATAATAACAACAACAATAACAATGGTATCAATAAACATGAATAATGACAAAGGATAAACAAGGATGGAAAATTGACTTTGACGTTGTTTATCCTTATACCGAGATTTAAGAATTTTAGCAAGTGCAATTTCCGTGAGACCGACTTTGAAAATTTGTCGTTAGCGTTTCCGCGCCAAAATACGTAATACTCACGTTTTCTTTTCGCGTCAGCTGTACGTGACGGAGTATCGGAAGCACGTTGTTTTGTTGCGACAACGTTTTTCACACTTTAAAATTGTAATCTATCTTTTGTCTCTGTTAATTTTGTGTATATTATTTTTGTTATTACCATTCGTAAAACGACTGTTCGAATAAAATGATCGTCCAATTTCACCTCGAAGATTCGCACCTGGCGCGATTCAAGCCGACGAAATGAACAAACGGATTCATAATAACACACCGTTAACAGTGTTTAACAAAACGTGCCCGTGCAGCAAAATTAGTGAACGCCTTGCGGAACGTTGCTTATCTCCGCGCGAGGTTGATTTAATCGCGCTTTATTGGATTTCGAGAACTTATTGAATTTCAGTCATAATCTTGTTTGCTGGACTCGGCGAACGCCGCACAACGCACGACTATTCGCCTACGTGCACGTACGTAAGTGAAGTCTGAGCATGGCGGGTCAAGACTCGAGAATCTCCGTCGCGAATCGGCTTCGGCTCATGACGGCGCCATTTGACCCGCGTAGTTCGCGGGTTCATTCGATTCGAAACATATATTTTTGTAAACACTTCACTCAACACTCGGGTCAAATTATAGTATAGATATAAATTCATAAATAACAAGACAGTTATTATCTCTCCTAAATTAGCGTATAAGGTTAAATAGTTTCCTTACGGGAATAACAATAATATCAGTTCCTGATTAATTTTCAAGAAGGTTCATTGAAGAACAAAGTATAACTCAAGATATTATATATACTTTCAAACGACTCATAACAGATCTTAAAAATATAATAACATAAAGACAAAATTATTTATATAAATTATATTTAATCATACAAAATTTAAGATCTTCAAATGCATATATTTAAATTTTAGACATAAATCTAATTTATAATGTTAGATATTTTATATATTTTTTTATAAAATAAAGTCATGTTTAAATTTAATTGTATCCTTAAAGATTTTTAGATCTTATTAGGAGAATAAATTTTAGATCAAAGTACCACACTAACGTGCAAATTTGTATATAGAAAAAATATGAGATTAAAACAATAAAAATATTTTGAAAAATAGTAATTGAGAAAACTCGTTTTTGATAATATAATCATTGATTTGCACAGCTTAATTTATATATAAATAAAGTTTGTATCAAACGATGCAACATACAATAGATAAAATAGGTATAATATATATTGTTATACTATAATGTATATTGTTCTTGAGATATTATGGGAAACTTAACCATTATAATTACATTTTTAGTGTTTAAGATACGGATGCACCATCTGAAAGTTATGAAGCAATGTTTGGCTTTATATGCATGATAACTGATAAGTGTGTAGGATGTTTATATACATATACTGGAGCTATACAGTTTAGCATGGATTGAGTCCAAGGACTCACATAAGTATCACATTGATATTGAAACAATATCCTCAAGCTAATTAGTCATTTTTTTATTTGATCCGACTATATGATCACTAATCCTAATCTTAATCCTGCGTCTTATAGCTTAATTTTGGTGATCTAATTAGTACTAATTAAATTAAAAGCGTGTAAGCCAGGTTATTAAAATATACATTTGATATAAC
>JABFQC010001702.1:0-18311 GCA_022817085.1 Psilanteris sp. ZL-2020
AAGTATCACAGATCTGCACACTTAATTTTAGCACCTTATTATACGAAATACAATAATAAGCTAACATTCGTTTTTTCTTTTTTTTTAAACTATTGATATTTAAGTATCAGTCAAAAGTATACCGAGAAAATAATGCACATTAAACTCCAAAAGTTTCAAGCATCTATTTATTATCACTTGAAGTTATCTTTTTTAGTGAATAATTTTAATAAATTTAGGGTGATTTCAAATAAGTTATTATAGTATATTTATTTTATATTTTACTTTAATTCAATATATTTTCTCATTTTGGGAGATTGTTATTTCATATAAGAAATTTATATATTTATTTTAGTTTTCATGTATTGAATCAATCCATTTGCGAGGTGATGACAATTGGGGTTGAATCGCCACATTTAACTTTAATCTACATTACTGGAGAACTCAAAAGTTAAAAAAGACATGTAATATAATCATAATAAAATAAATATTGAAATTACTAAGATTATTTAATATGTCAGAACAGTTAAACTTTTCTTCTGTGATAATTGTGCATCATTTTTTCAGTTAGAATATATAGACGTGAAGTTTCAGTTTAAAAATGGAAATAACGATTAACGGAATTCATCGTGAAAGCTTTTTTCTGTGTCGACCATTTTGCTATCGAGAAATAGATCCATTTTACTCAATATTTCCGGTAGATTCAATTTACCATCATTATTTATGTCTGATAATTCTATCAAATGTTGAGCTTCTTGAATCGCATGTCTAGGATTACGTGGATCAATGTACATCTGTAATCAAATAATTTAATGGAATAATTTAACAATTGCAAATTAACTAAAACAATGTTATTTTATAAAACATGCTATAATATATGTATGTTGCATAAAAATAACAATAACAAATATATTATTAAATTACATTGTATGTACATTAACAATTAAAAAAAGTTAGAATTTAATATTAATTGTATCATTTATCAAGTAACTAAAACAAGAAGATTCATCAGAAATGGAAATTATTAAAAAAATCAGTTAAATACATTATATAATCATAATATGTATAATACAAAATATAAATAAATAGTACATAGTCTGAATTTCTAAATTCAATTATAATATTTTAATAAACTGAGCAAATGAAATTATAAGTTGAACTATGTACATATTACGTCTTATCTAAGACATTTATTTAGTTAGTTTAGTTATTATTTAAATCTTTCTTCTTTGACTATTTGTTAATTTCATCTTCAATATCATCTTCAAAGAATCTTATATTTTAATAGAAACAGTTTCTTCATTTGTTCAATTGAAATACCTATCACAAATCTTACATTAATAATATAGTAACTTTGCAACCTTTGACCTTTGCCAAACCGGTGCATTCAAAACCAAAACTTACCAATAACTCGGACCGATCGGCCTGGCCATCCTTATTTTTGTCAATCAAAAATCGAAACTCCTTTCGTCTGTCGTCACTGCCGCCTACTTTTTCGGTTTTATCATCTTGAAGTTCCAAACCCATACCATCCGATGGTAAGCTCGCAAACTCGTCTTCCGTTAACAACTCGTCCCCATCACGATCTGAAAGTTGACAAATTCCAGGTCACCAATCGCTTCGAAGGTCAAAACAGAAACAATTCAGCAAATCACGAACAATCTCTCGAAATCATTACCGAATTTGTCAAATAGTTCGTCGACCATCTGCAGAAGTGCCTTATCGCTGCTTTCCGGATGAGTGAACGCCAGAAACTCGTCTAAAGTTAATTTCTCAGGGTCGTTTCTCGCAGCCTCCGACCACCTGGCTGTATCTCTTGTAATCATGTCCTTTAATGTTCTTGAAAGCTCCAAGTGCTTCTTATTGTGTGAATTAATGAACTGTTCGGAGAAACCATGTTTGCGCAGAAAGTAAGCGTGATATTCCTCCCACGTAATTTGTCCTAAAAAACATTATTTCCAATCACTTGGTGTCTTAACTTAAATCAAAAACGTTTATCTTTCTTTCGTGTTGATAGATGTCTTTTAAAGATGATTGTTTATTTTTAATTCCTTCTAGCACGGGTAAAATAATTCAATAGACATTTGCAAAATGACTATACCATAATTTAGGAAATTTTCATTGTCACCACAGTAAAATTCGTTATAAAATATAATGAAAATTGATAATATTTGCACTAATTTTTACTACATCACGTGTAAATAGAATTTCCTTAATGCTAATTAATTTATTTAATTCAATAAATAATTAATTAAAATAACTTAAATTTATAAAAAGTATGGTAATTTATAATACAATATATTACTCCGTATATTTTCTACCTTTCATCCAAAATTAGGAAATCGGTAATACACAGAGAAAAAATTCTGGTAATCGTTACACAATTATCCTTGACATAATCATTTTGGTAAAGTTAAGCATGTATTTATGTGACGACTTCCAGAATTCTAGTAATGGTTACAAAAATCTGCTAATGTATACAATAAAACATGTTCACCATAACCAGAATAGTATTATCAAAGATTTTTTTTCTCAGTGTACGAAATAGATCTTTTTTCTTTGTCTATTGGTAACAATCTTTCCGAAAATATCACCTATCAGCAAAGAACAGAGACAGGATGATCAAAATACCATCTTTAGGGTTCAGATCGATGGCCGTAAAGAGGCCGTAGTTTTCCCTAATGGCTCTTCCTATATGGTCCGTGATCTTCGCATGAATCCATCTTGACAGTTCCTGTATATCCAGCAGGTCGTTGTTATCGACGTCGGCGCGTATGAAGATATCCTCCAAAAGGTTGCGCGAGTCCTCCCGATGGCTCATCTGCACTTCCAGCACCGGATCGTTATCCTTAGCATCTTTCACGTACTTTATCCGCGCCAAATCTTTCTGTAAGAGGGCGCCCACTGTTGCGCCTTCAAGTTCGAACAAGAGCTTTTCGAAGCCCATTGGTTGCTTTTGTTCATGGTCCAATACCAGACTCTTCAAAGGCACGACGCTTTTTATTCGTAACACGAACAGGGACGCGTATATCAACACTGTCACCAAAATGGTCCAGCGGAGACATCGTATCGAGGAAAAATTCAACTTGAACATCATGGTTACATTCTGAAAAAATCATAAACGGGTTTCAATTTGGGGTTTCGGTTGACCTTCACGCAATGGGCTTCATTTGTTTACATTCTGCGACCGATTTGTTTTTATTTTGACGCGATGGACATAAACAAACAAACGTAAACAAATAACTGCGCCATCTGACATCACACGACTGATGTTTTCTATTCCTTTTTATCGTTAAATATGTTTCAACGGGAACAATTCAATCAATTTAATAGTTTTTAAATTAAGGTTTAAACGGCTTTTCGTATGTAATGCATTTATATCGATCAATCCGCTTTTCAGTCGATTTTCATGTGTACATAGAGAATCAATTAATATTTGACATCTTCTAATTGATAAATCGAATCCAATTCTCAGTGCGTATGTTTCATTTCCTGGTTGATCAAATAATTTGTATTTGAATTAAGGTCATTTTACATTACTTCCGATAATACGAATCCGGTTAATGTTATTAGTTTTTGTGAAACTATTTCTGTTATCTCGTTAGTTTCATTGATTATTTATTTTATTTTATTATTTTTTATTATTTATTTAGTATTATTTTATACATTAATAAACGTGTATAAAAATAATAGTACCATTGGATGTGTATATATTTACTCACATGATAAAAGAACTATATATGATATTTATAAATAAATATACCGTTGATGTTTTCCTGTTATCTTTTATAATGTAATACATTTAATACATGTAATAAGTTTTAAGTGACATTATAAAAAAATTTATATGTATCCAAAATGACACGAACATTCAAATAAGGTTGTTGCAAGTTAATAATAAAATTGAACCGACATACGATGACTTATTATTATTAATGGTTTAATTTAGGAGTATAAAGATACAGTTAATTTCATCACGGTTCACATTTAATACATATATACGATTATTTGAGATTTAAAAGTTAAAAAAAAATTGTATTACATAAAATTATATATATAAATTATATACATTAATTTTTGTATCATAATTAATCAATTTACGTATTATTATAAGTATATATAATTAAATATAAGAAATCTCACAAACATAAACTGGATCGTTCTGTTTTTTAATCAGACATAAATGTGCCCGAGAAGTTAATTTCGTAATTCAGTAATTATATAATAAACATATGTTATATTCATTTAAATCTGTAATACTTACATATTTAATGTATCATAATATAAATATTATAAAATTAATATGTAATAAATTTCATGAATTGCAAATATATTTATCGATTAAATTGAATATAATATAATCATCTAATTTGTATGTACAGATGTATGTATTTTGTAATATGCTAAAAAGATTATAAAAAATATCATAACTTTTTACGATTAAAATTCTTTAAATAATGTTCCGTATTTTGCGTAATAAATACGATTTTTTTCATGCATTCAAATACCTAATTACGAAGATGGATCGACAAACTGAAGTTTATTTCACAAAAAAGATGCTTTATTTGAATTATTACAATGTATATAAATAATCATTTTGAATTCACGTTATAATTTTTTTAAAAAAATAACACGATCTACTTTGAAAGAAAAAACATCGCGGGATGCGGGTTTGCTCCTTAATGTACATTTTTTAATATAATATAGTAATTAAATGATGTTTTTTAAAACAATTTAAAAACAATAAGATACGTAGAAGATTAAATCATTTAACCTCCGTAATTAGCTTTGATATCGACGAATTAAGTAAAATAATATTATAAGCAATTAATAATATTAACTTGAATGGAAATAGATAAATTCGATTCAACGTCTTAATGTCATTAATTAAGTTTATGAAGTCGAAATTTCATAAAGACTCGTGTGTATTTACAAACGATTCATTTTATCTCGTTATTTTACGCGATGATTAAAGTTGAATTTACTGTAACAATTATTTCTATACATTTATACATGTTAATACTACAAATAAGCTGTTAACATTTAATACATTAAATATTCTTAAAATTCTATAACTAAAATTAATTTTCGTTCTATTATTTAATCAATCAGAGTGAATAATCACTGTTAAAAGAAGTGTCTTAGACTTTAAGACACAAAGTGACTTATATAAATCACCAGCTATCTTAATACAAAATATTGTGCATTAGATTAAGACACTTAGGCGTCTTAATTAAGTCGATTTGCGTCTTAATTAAGATACGTGTATTATGTTTTTTATAGCAGTGATTATGATGTAATAATGATAATAATAATAACAACACTTATATAGATATGTATCATGTATATTTAAACATACATTTTCTAATGAAAAATTGAGCCTAAACGAGCCAAAGTTGATAATAAAATTGTTAAATGTGTATTTACGTATTAAGTGTTTAAATTTGCATAATTCTTTGTCGAAATGATCAAGAATGTGATTCAGAGTTAAATAATTATTTAATCCAATATAACGTCGTACCTGAATCGCGATGTTAAAATTTCCGTGCAATTGTAATGAGATAATATCGCATTTGGGCAGTTTAATATTGTAATTAATTAATTAATTAATCAATAAAAAGATGCCGAATTCAGATAATGTTTAATTTTAATTTTAATCGAATTAATATAACGTTAATGATAATACTTATATGAAACTGCTTCACTATGATCATTTGTAATTCTAATTAATTTCTATTAATCTAGTCTTTAACATTAATAACTTGATTTGAAATTCTAAAAAAATATGTCTGCGTTATTACCATTAACATTAAGAGTGAATTTATTTATAATTACGCTTAATCAATGTTGCGGAAGATAAATTTAAAATAAAACACATCAAAATTAGTTTACGAAATAAAATGCTACATTAGCGTTTAAATGTATCTTAAAAAACAATTAAATAATTAAAATTAATTACTTTCTTAAGCTCGATTGCGAATAACCGAGTTGTTATTTTTAGTGTAATATATAATTTATATTAATATTTCATAACGAATCAATTCTTATTTAATTGGTCGCTTGATACGACAATTTACATAACATTCATTAATTTTGAATCAGAAACTGTACAAATTAATATTCGCAATTCTTAACCAATTAATTATAATAAGATCAATTTTTATTTCATTGTATTTTATTGCATTTTCGTTGACTGATAATTAAACGAAGCGAAATTATAATTTATCTGAAAACAATTTACGGAAAAACTATAATCTAATGTTAATCACAGATTACCTAATCATATGTAACGCGTTCCATATATATATTAAAAATATTTGAAAAACGTATTTTCCACACGTTCAAACCTTTCTAATTTCCCGTCGCCTTTCACTTTGACATTACTTTTTTACCAATTTAAATGTTTTAGTAAACAGAAAAACACTTACTTTAAATCAACCAAAGTTCGTCAGTGCGACACATAATGATACAAAAAACAATCAGTTGCAATTGCTGTGCGGTATCCATTCGCAGCGCGCATTCGATACAAAATTGAGCATTTCCCGAGTTGAGTTTATTTGGGTAAGAATAAAAAAATACGAATCATCGGATTGACGGTATATTGGGTGTCAAACGACTCGGGCACTATGATATTATATTGTCATTGAATCGCAAACAATTGACAATGCAAATTTGCGATTTAATTCGCGTAAATTGCGCCATTCCATCGCGCGACGTTTTTACTCTACCACGGACTGGTCGGGACTAAAGTACTGGGAAACGTATACGATATTATTGATCCACTTTCACCACCGAATGTCTTAACTTTATTCTCTTTCTCTTTTGTCTGTTGCAATACAAGTTGATCACAATTATCTTTTGGATATTCCGGACGGACTTTGCAGGAGTAATTTATGAAAAGAAAAAAAAAAGTCAAACTTTATATTTTTGTCTGATAAAACAATAAAGATAAAGAGTTTAGTTTTATTCGATGTTTTGTCTGCGTTTATGCATAAGTAAATTTGCAATGTTTAAAAAATGTGATTTTCATACGGATGTGTCTTATAAATTTAGTTTTTGTTGTGTAAAAGAGTATGTAACGGGTGATTTTAAATGTTAATGTATTGTTTATATGGATATGGATGGAAATTTATATGGATGGAAATATTTAATTAATAAAATGATAATTATTTTCAGAGAATAGTGTGGTATTTGAGGAAAAAAATCGTCAAAGTGATTGTGTATTCGAAAATTTAAAAATTCTTTGGTATGCATGTTTTATATAAAATTACTTCGTTATGAGTCATGAGAATATGGTTTGGAATAAATTGTTATTCAACAATAATGATCATTTGAATGAAATTATTTTTAAATGATCTGCCATAAAGTTTTAAAATAAATCAAAATATGTTACTTATTAAAATTTATAAACTTTGTTTGAAGGTGACAATATAATTTTTTCAAAATATTCTTGTATTAGAATCATGAAAATGGTTTATCATTTTTGTTTGAAATTTTAATGATGGAATTTTTTTTGATGAATTTTATGACTAGTAAATTTATAATTAGTACAAAGCATAGTAATAAAGGATTAAGGAATAATTAAAAAGTCGATTTCAAAAAATACGTCTTTGTTATTTCAAAAAAATTCTAGTAAAAAATGTGTACAACATTTAAATAAACATCGGTCAATATGATTCTGACGGATAATACTTAGCGCAAGATCTTATGGGAATCTAACATGTACAAGTCACGCATAGTGAATTACCTAACAATACTGCTGATTTATGTCATTAAATCTATTTTCTAGGGTTTTAAGTCCAGCAGATAAAAGATCTACATCTCTGCAGGAGGACCCAACAATAAGTTACAAATATATATAAAATAATTATATATATGTATATGTCTTTCGGCGGTTTGGCAAAGTCCATTAGACAACTTCAAATCCAGATAGGAACATGTACAGTGGTTTGTAATATAAATATACCAAAAATATAGTCAGACCATCTCAAAGTTCATAGTTACGCATCATCGTAACTAGGAATATTTCGACAACAGGTCATGGAAAGAAAACACTGAAGTTACGTAGACTTGGGTAAAATCCTAGAATTATCTAATAGACTTTTCCAAAATAGTTTATAAAATCTAAAAAGAACAATTACAGTCAATACTGTGAAACTGAAGGAAACGACTGTTTACTATTATGACAGGGTGTTACGAGGTTTAACATTTTTCCGGCATATTAATTTTTGTGCATTTGTCGTTGTCAGTGTTTGATTTTTCATTGTCCATGTCGAGTCCAAGATTGGTGATTCCTTGTAAATTCGCGGGGCTGGTCTTTCGGTCCAGGGTCAGAAGGTTACGGATTGGAGGACTTAAGAGATCTTGGTCTAATTCCATTGGATCTTGGCAGCCAGTTAAATAGCTGATGACAGTTCCTATAATGACCGTCACCATGCATCCAATGGCACTGTACCATAGGAAGTTAATCTGCAAAAATAAAAATAGATTAGTCAGAATGGTGATTATTGTCATTGCATGGTTAATACCATTCAATTAGAATATGAAAATTGAGTTAAATGTTTTGTTAGGGACTACATACCTTATACATAAAGAACACGTCGTCGTCGTCATCATGAACCGGCTCGATGACAGGCATAGTAGTATTTTCAGGGTAGGAACATTTGTCAATAAAAGTCACTTTGCTATCTAGGTGGATTTTCCCGCTTAGATTGGCAATTTGGGAGCCCAAACCAATCCAAAGGACGAGAACTAAACTGGTTAAAGATCCAACTATGGCACCTTTCGCATTAGCCCATGGAACAAACATTCCCAGAGTAAACAAACCTAGGGTCACACCACCAACCATTCCATTGAAAGATAAAGCAACCTGAAATTCCAAATTAGTCTTTGCTTAGAAACAATCACTCAGTGGATTTCGAAAATTATATTAAGATCATTAAAAATTCTTGGAATAAACCATTATAATGAATCAATTTTTACCTGAAGTACCCCGCCCAATCGTTCGACCACAAAGACTAATGCGAAGCTGAGGACACCGAAGAAAATGCTGATGTATCTTGCGTAAACTGCTCCTTTCTTTCCTGAAATCTCCATCTTGAAAATGCCTTGTAAAATGTCTTCGCAAGTAATTGCCGCTAAGGAGTTCATGGCACTTGCGACAGTTCTAAAACAAATAAACGATTCGTTAGCTTCAATAGTTCTTCTAAATGTAGGTCATTATTAAATAAAAATATAATTCTAAGAAAATTGTGAAATTATTCTGATTATGGGTAACATACCCTAAAGACGCAGCGAAAATTCCGGCTACGAAGAATCCGGGAATTCCTTTGTACGAGGCCATTTTTTCCATTACATAATAAGGAAGGAGTTGATCTTGTCCAGATATTTGTTGAGCTGTGAGTGGATCACAGTGGAAGTATTCGCTGACTAAGACCATACCGGTTAAGAAATTTACTGTGTAAATGATAATTAGTCCAATGGAAGATACCCATAGTGCACTAAAATAAAGCAAGAATTTAATTGAAGTTTGAAGATAGATACACCTATAATCCTCTATCTTGATGATAATCATAAATATTTTTCGTACCTTCGTACTTGACTGATGCTTTCGACGCTGAGGTACTTTTGGATTGAAGCTTGATTACTGCAGAACATAGTGAGCCAGTAGAAAGTTCCACCGATAACGACGGACCAGAAATTGTGACCTTTTGTTGGGTCAGGATTCATGTTAAAGAATTCGATTCTGCCAGTTTTATAGTTGTCTTCCCAAATTGAAACAATTCCGTCGGACCAAGAAATTCCCAGTCCCAAAATTAGGAACAAGGAACCTATTAAAACAGCAGCTTGGAATGTGTCGGTCATGATAACTGCTTTCATACCACCCTAAACAAAGAAAATAAATGCGTTATTGAATAATAATCCAAAAATGTAACTATATTAGATTACTCTACATGAAGACACACTTACTTGGGAGGCGTAGAAGATGCATACAATATAGACTAGAGTAACTGCGATGTAAGTATTCAATCCAGTAACTGAGAAAACAAATTTCGCTCTTTAATTATATAATCCTTGCAAGGATTTGCGTAATCGTATTATGATTTCATAATGTATTCGATGTTATGCATATTGACGATTAATTTGCAATTTACGTAGATAGTAACAAAAATGACTTACCGTGACTTAAAGCTAGAGCTGGTGCATAAACGGAAACGGAAGTGTACAAAACCATTTGAAACATGTATAAACTACTGGCTAGCAATCTGCAATGGTGATTGAAGCGCAAATTTAAATATTCATAACTGGAAGTCAATCTGAGTTTCATATACACCGGTAAGTAGAATTTGGATGTTAGAGGGACGATGATGATGAATGACACGCAAATCATCCAGAATTGTGTTCCCTGAAAGTAAAGAAAATTTTATTAAAATCGAAAATTGTTTACCAAGATCAAGAATGCCATATTCAAAGATATTTTGTTTGATATACTATTAATTATTTTACATTATATTATTTAATATTTTGCGAAGATATTATGAATGTCATTTTTTTGTTTTTTTTTCAAATGACCTTCATGTTGTTTACGTAAATAATTGATACTTACATTTGTATACATCTCTGCAGGATTTCCAAGCAATTCTATGGCTGTAATAAAACTAGCTGCTAGGGACATTGCCATGGGGAATGTACCCATATTTGAACCACCCAATAAGAAATCATCGCTGCTTTCTTGCTTTTTCGTGAAGAAGCCATAAAAGGTACCAATGAGGCATGAGATGAGCAACATGGCGCCCAAAACAGAGTAGTCGGGCCAGGAAAAGTAATCCATGCTCTGTGTTTCATTTCCGGATTGGACATCGTTAGAAACCATTTCGATTTCTGCGCGTCGCTGTTCGGCAGAGGAGGCGGACAAGGCGAAGAAGAAGATGAACAGACGCAGTCTCATTTTCTGTTGGACAAAGAAGATTTGGAATCATTAGAATAATTTTTTTTGTCAAAAATTGTTATTGTTATTTTTGTTATTAATTTTTCGTTTCGTATTAAAAAGTTGTATAAAAAATATACGTATCGTTATTTCTTCCCCAATAATCGGATAAAATTATCAATCGCAATTATTTCATCAATCCAAACGACAGACTCATAAATAATCGGATCTTTTTGCATCGAATTCCGAAAAACGGCGAATTTCAATTGCAATTCAAGCGCGATACGCCGTCGATAGCGAATATTTATTGAACACTGCAGCATTCATAAATCGTTAATCGTGTGTTCGATTAATTTTTTGTTGCCGCCTCGTCTTGGCGATGCTGCTTAATTTAATCAGATTTGATACGAAATGTCACGCATCCGAGCAAATTGAATTTAATGAATTCGCGGTGAAAACGGAGTTAAGCGCGTTTGACTCCGCGACATGCGCGGGTTAAACGGTTTAAATCGGATCATTAAAAATATCGCGCGATCGTTAAAATGTATCAACGATGCAAATGAATTTACAAATTGTTGCAGCTGCAATTCATCTTTACACTTAACATTTCATGACCCTGGAATTGTATCAAAAGTGAATCTTTGTTGCATATAATGTAACAACTAATTGTACGTAAACAAAGAATTACATTGCATCTTGGTCAATAATTTTACGTATTTAATTTAATAAATTTAATAATTTAATAATAACAAATAAAAATCAAATTATTTGTAGTCGAGATTTTGAAGAATATTATTGGGTAATAAAATTGTATATAACAAAAGAGATAAAATTATAAAAGCGGAAATGTTTAAGAATCGCAATATTGACTATTTTTTATATTAAATAACAAAAGAAAAATAGAAACAAAATAAAAGAAAATCGATTCCATTTTTAATGAATTTAAGTAAACGTTAATAGATGCATATATTTCGTATTCTTATCTGCAATAAGTCCATTTCGATTTGCCGTTAATTAGTCCCGGCATGTCAATTTCTTTGAAACATTTCTATTAAATGTACTTGGATTGTCAAGGCATCGCGGATTAAATTGGTTACATCCAGATTCAAATGGTTCTAATCGGTTTTCACTAGGCCGATCCGATTTCAATATTACGCGCGTAGAAAAATAAGTTCGCTCGCCTAATTATTTATTAGTAGAGCACAACTCGTGGCTCGAATGCATTTGAAGCAGATCAATTCAGATCCGCGTAGGTTTGCAGAACTACTCGTCGGGATTTTTTTTTCTTTTCGTGCGATTTCGCACTATTAGAATTACACAATCGTATTAATTTGGCGTTTGCGTTTAAATGACGAGCATCGGGCTTCTGAATATGCTTTTATCAGATATTTTTGCGATTAAGTCAATAAAGCGAGAAAGTCGGTTTAATGAATTTTCATTTCGACAGTAACAAAGTATAACGATTTCAATGATTTGAATAAGGAATTAGTTTAAAACATTTTATTTTTATTTCGTTTTAGTTTTGTTTCGATGCGTTTTGATGTCAGCGTTTAGAAAGATGAAATTGATCGTAATCGTAATTCAAAAAATAATTGCGACGATAAGCCAATAAAAAGGAAATGCGTTTAATGTTGTATTAACAACAGCAAAATACAGTTCAATTCATTCCAGCGGCCGACGCGACATTTTTCTTATTTAACACGAGCCAATTACTTTTCTAATCATTATCAATTAACCAAGCACTTTCGTCAAACTTATTGTTTCCAATATTCCCGATTCAATCCTATCATTTCCCATTTCGACGAACAATACCAAACCTATTCTGATTTTTCTACTCGACGTTTTTGCGTGTAAAACCAAAATTGAAACCAAACTCATTTTTAATCAATTAACTTCCCTCACGTCGATCGCATTGACAGTTATTCGACAAACAACTTTCCATTAATTAATAATGGATGACTAATTAAATCATCGATAATTAATCGAGTCCTAAAAAAATAATTCGGATATTCAAAATAAAGATTTAAAAACGAGGAACGTTAAAAATAAATGACTTTTGTTTCAAAATTCTATTATATCAAAAATAAAAATCTTAAAAAGCGTCCCTTTTGGAATCCACCAGCTTACCGGTTATGTCGTGAAGTCAGGTACGTGTAAGTTGAAAAAAAGGTAACAAACTGTGTCGTAGAAATAACAACGACGATGCACTATAAAACACTTCTACCCTCTGTCCGAAGGTAACTGATGTAAAAACGTGCGAAACTGAAGCTGAATAATCTTGCTTGTTTTTTTCATGTAACGCATATATGAAACTTGAAAGAGTCTAGTTCTTAGCGAAGAAGAGCTTCTTTTCTGTTCGTTCCGTTTGCCAGCGACCCGTCCGATTACGTTTCTTTATTATCTCGCCACTCGGATGAACGGCAAACTGTTCGACCGATGAGCAAAATCGGTGCCACAAAGATCACAATTGCAGAACTACAAACGCGTTCACCAAACGATTGGTGCGAACACTGTTGTCTCGAATTTCGACTAGGCTAGTTATATATGGAATCTGAACGAAACGCCCCCACCAGTCGGATTCATTCGGCTGCAAAATACACGATCAAACAAGTACACCTTGATGGTCGCGTTAGTCTTCAATTATGCTGTATAAAAAAATCATTTTTTACGCGATAAGACAATTTGTCCTCAGCGTGACGACGAATTATCGAAGGCTAAACGAATTGTTTTAATTATGAAAATAATCAAAACACGAGCGGGTAATTTGTTTATTAAAAGTACGGAGGGGGGAGGACGCGTGTCTAATAAATAAATATGATGTTTGTTGGTGGTTTGGAGGAGATGCTTTTCTCATTTTTTTCGTACACATTTTAATTACATTTTTATTATATCGCCTGGTTATAATTGTTAAATTGTTAATTACGTAATTGTTATTTAATGTAATAAGTATATGAGTGTATATATATATATATTCGGTTTTTAAGCGTTTAAATATTTAAAATCATTATATGCCATGCAGGAATGTAATAATTTGAATGCATTAATTTTATCTTCAAATTCAGTACCGTAATCTGCAATTTGGTAATGTCAAAAACGCACTGACTTCTATAATTAAAATTAGCATATCTTAAACAATTAATAGTCATTTGAGAAAACTATAATGAGGCTTCGTTAATAGACTTATATATATTTATATATATAAATATATATCCAATGAAACCTGATAAATCGTTTTAATTAAGATTTTATGAATCTGCACAATCAACTGAACAGATTAATTTAAGGCTTATTAAATTGTCTACTTTATTTATATTAATTTGTTTCTATCAATGAATTGACGAGAACGTGACAGCTTTGCAATGAATTCGAACAATTTGTTATTTATAGTCAAGTGTGTATATGTTTCAGTAATATTGATAACAATTTAGTGATTAATATTCGAATTTCAAAATTCGAAAAAAATAATTTTTTTATGTACTGTTGTATTTCTATTTGACTACAAATTAACGAAAATCCGCAAAGAACCGGATTGTAACCGTCAGTTCTTATTTCAAAATATTTGTATTCAAATTGATATGCAAATTACATAAGAACGCGAGCAAATTTTTATTTTAAAATGTACGAGCGCATTATTGCATAGAAACTCAAAAATTGGTATCGTTTTTTTTTTCGTAAAAAATGTGTTTCTATAGTTTCCAATAATCAATTGAAAAATAGAAAAGCTATTCTTATCGCATTAAAAACAATTTCTTGCATTTTTATTTAATTAATATATATATATATATAACTATGTATCAAACACTCATTATTATGTATCAATTATTTTTTGTCGATTATTCAGTTAATTGTGCCTAATTCATTTTAATCAGTAAAATATATTTATCCAAAACTGATAATTGTTACATTCAATTCGCAATGATTTTGAATTTGCATAATCCAAAACATTCAAATTTAATATAAGACGTAATAAGCATTTTGATTGATTTGATTTTTGATTTGTATATCGATCATTGTGATCTAATTAGTGGTATTTATGGAATATTATTTAAAAATTGCATATTAGAATCCAATAAATTGCTTTTTTTATTAATTGATAACTATACTTCATTGGGTGGCGCAGTCACGTTCGATGCATACGCGGTATCCAATATCAACATCAAAAATAGTAATAATAATAACAGTAATCGGTTAATTCCAGTTTGATCCTCAATTTCGCTTAATTTTTTTGCATTTGTTTTGTTTTGTTAGTTTTTTGTTGTATTTTCATTTTTTTTTTCATTTTTAACGACAACGATAATAATAATAATACATAACAAAGAACATAAATACGGTTTTAAGGGCATCTGAACTATACGAATTTAATTGTTATGTTTTAGTGATGACGAAATGCGTATTATCGTGACGCAAATAATGAACTGTATGATTAACAATTACAATTTGAGAAAACGTCTACAATTCAGATAAGATATAATAAATTTCAATTAGTAAAACAAACGAAAACATATTTAATATATAACGTGGTAAATAACTTGATCTAAAACGAAGTGTCAACTAATTATAGTAATTGCTCTAACTTGTCGGTAAAATCTAGAAGGGTTTTGTTTATTTTTTTTCTTATATTTTTGTTTTTTATTTTTTTTTCGTTTTTTTGTTTTCTTTTATTTATTTATTTTTTTTTCTTTTCAAAAATAAATTTGCACAAAACGCGTCCGAAATTCTTATAAATACTTACATGACATAACTTAATTATCGCAAGTGTATGAATACACATTCGTTATATAAAATTACAATTTAAAGAAAAGGACGAAACACGGGTGAAAGAAAAGGCTAAGAGATCGGTAATTAATACCAACATTAGTGACATTCGTATTGTCTGCATAGCTCGTTATAAAATTATTGATGCGCCCGGAAATGCAATGTATCATTTTAATTGTTTATTAATGAAAGTCTAATTACGTAACTTATTTCATTAAACAAAATTTTGCAAAATTCGCAAAATTTCATAACATTTCTCTGACAAAATAATCGCTCTGCTAACAATAGTCGAGTTGAATTATTTATTATATAATTGGTCGGTTTCAATGCATTTTTGTACGTTGGTTTTCGGTTTTTATTTTATTTATTTTTTTTTCATATATATATTCCTTCAATCGGCCTCGACTAATTCCGAGCGAACAAACTCCCGTGCATGAGATTTTTATTTTCAATAAAAACAACGAAAAATCGTATTTACAATTATATCATATTGTTATTTTAGTTTATTATGAATTATGCAATTAATTATCTGGCAAAACGACAGTAACGAGTGTAGATAAAGCGCTTAAATACTTAAATCGCAGATTTACGTCACATTATCGTGTGTGAAATTGATTACAAACGTGGAATTACCTGTCCGTGAATCTGTGCATGATGAAAACAGTTTTTCACCGGCTTTTCTGCATGTTTTTACTTGTTGTTGTTGTTATCTAGTTTATTGTTCATTACGAAATGCAATTCCGATTGCATGATACGCCGACATTTTTGTTTGCAAACATTTCAAAGAAATGTTATTTTGCATCAAGTCTTTTTTTTTATGGCATGAAATATTACTTTTGTATACTTTCGTTATTTTTTTTTTTTTTTTTAATAACTGCATTCTTGTTTTATGTTCGAATCTGCACGAAATTTGAATAATTATCTTTGCGGCTCAATGCAAACTTTTCCATTAAATTTTGAATCTTTTTATCGCATTGCAATCGTTAAATCCGAATTTAGGTTAGAGTTATTCAATATATATAGCGTATAAATTAGCGTAGATAAATTTTTATATTAGCTGTTTGTAAATTATATTGTATAGATACATGTTTTTATATGTTACAAGGGATAAATCGTATGCATTAAAATACTATTTAAATTTAAAGAAGTGTATTACAATAAATCCAATTGGACAAAATTTGTATTTTATTAACCCAATCGAATAATCACAATTTCACCATAATTCATAGTAATTTTAACGATCGTCAATTTTATAACTTTATTTGAATTTTTCTGTTAAATTTATTTCAAATTTCAAACTACAAATTGACGTCGCGTCAAAATCCGAGCGAACCGGATCGAAACCAAAAAAAAAAAATCCCCAAAATCATCCGCGCGTTATGACGTAACTGGGAAAAAAATACGCCTACGTTGCGAAGTAACGGCAAGTAACGGACTCTTATATTGAACTGTTTTTGAATGGAAATTTTATCGAAACCGTGAGGATTTTAATAGCCAATTGGAATCAATTGTCCCCGCGAGAAAGTGGTTGAAATTCGACGTGGAAAAAAAAAGTGTTCAGCGCGAAAGGAATTTGTGACTTCGAGTAATAACAATCAAAATAATCGAGGGGGGTTGCCTTGACGTAACAAGCCGAATGACGTGGAAAAACTGACACTCGCTTGAATAAGAATTGAAACCAGTTCTAACTGGCGGTCGTTGGTTGGCGACTTAACGCCGTCGTAAAAACACCGCAGCAACGCTACAATTTATTAACGCTAAATTACCACGTGCGCCACTAATTATGTAATTTTTAATGTCCGATCGTCGCTTATGCTCAAATTTTCCGGAAATTCGCGACCAACCCGATTGCGTTATCGTCAATTGAAAATCGTCTTTTTGCACTTTCCTCGATTGTTTCCCGTCCTCGTTAGGCGGCTTGAAACTCAGATGTAAATTTTGTGCCTCAAAGAATTGCACATTTGTGTAGAAAGTAGTTTTATAGAAAGGCTCTGACGCGGTGAAATATCGCTGACTGAAATTGCTCATTTTCGTAGGTTTGTAACAATACGTATATGTTGATTCGGGTCTCGTATGTGTACTTTAGGAAATGAGCATTTCTTATAATGAACGGCAGCGACCATTGGAAGTTCAAGCCAGTATGAATTGTAAAAATAAGACATTCATTTATAAGACAATTTCTCAGTTTTTCTAAGAAGATGACCTACACATGAGGTCGGAACGTCAAAAATTTGTTTTTTGAATATAAACAATAAAATAACATTACAATAAAAAAAATTTATTGTGATTTTTATTACTATAACTTTTCATTTTATAAGTATGATGAGAATTACTGTACACTGAAAAAAAATCTTACAAATTTTACCAAACTAGATAATAAATGTAGG
Organism: Psilanteris sp. ZL-2020; assembly: GCA_022817085.1. Classification (NCBI taxonomy): domain Eukaryota; kingdom Metazoa; phylum Arthropoda; class Insecta; order Hymenoptera; family Scelionidae; genus Psilanteris; species Psilanteris sp. ZL-2020. The sequence continues at coordinate 18,049 of JABFQC010001702.1, forward strand.
AAAAATGGGAAAACGTAAATAATACGATAAATTATGATTAGAAAAGATATGTCAAATATTACCAAACTAATGGTAAAAACAATGATATAGGATGCGTTCCAGAGTTTACTTTAAGTACTGCAAATAGTTATGCATCTTTACACTGAGAAAATTAAGTATGAAAAATTACTATCCAAAATACTAATTTGGATTTATAAGCGACAAATCGTCGAATTTACTATTTTTATTAGTAATATTTTCAGATAAAGTAGTAAATTCTATAC